>JAULBU010039917.1:1074-34711 GCA_032358235.1 Odonthalia washingtoniensis | reverse complement strand
CCGCCCATTAAGGTGTGGATAGACTTCGACGACCGCTCTACCCGTGCGTTGGATCTCGCCTACGGAAGCTCACAGCACAAATCGATGTCTTGCAAGTTGGAAATCGCGACACCACCTATCAACGTATCTATCTAATTCACTTCGAAGCCGACAATTCTCATCCCCAGAGAAAGAACTATGACTACTATCTAGACGAACTGCTTGTCCTATTCGGAACTCAATTCGTAACGTTCCTTGAAGACTGAAATTGTCCTTTCATCACAGCCACGGTAGCTAAACGTCTGGGCCTAACCGACCACTTTGAGGGCAATAATTCATACTCAGCCTGTTCTAGCTATCCATAGTGGATCATCTACATGGTGCGACTTTCTAATGGCAAAAGAATCGAATTCACCTTATTATGGACGCGGCATAAATTACCGAGAAGGACATGATATAGACTTGTATACCTTATCCATCTATGAAGTGAAGGCACGAACAGTTGGTTCTTGCTCAAGAAACAGCAATTAAGGTATTCTACACAAGTAATTGCGAACAATGGTTGCAACAATCTTAGAACTGGACCGTTGGTGCGTGGGTCACCGTGGTAAGCGCAAAAAGATCACCAAAGAAATGGCCTGTTCTCCTTCTATATATGTGACCAGACACTTCGATGTTTCTAAGGTATTGATCAGAGATTATACGGGAGAATATATCCGCGCGTCTGTATCAAACGCTATTAACCTCGTGTTAGACCAGGAAATCTCCAGATTCTTCTGCCATTAGGAGATGAAAAGAAGAAAGCCGTGACTATTCGTGATGGCTAAAGTCCGAGCATCCGGGACTATGCGGATGTTCAT
The DNA here is from genome assembly GCA_032358235.1 of Odonthalia washingtoniensis. NCBI lineage: Eukaryota > Rhodophyta > Florideophyceae > Ceramiales > Rhodomelaceae > Odonthalia > Odonthalia washingtoniensis. The sequence continues at coordinate 33,872 of JAULBU010039917.1, read as the reverse complement.
AAAGGGATCCCCATGTATTACATGTACTGAATTCCTTGACATGATCCATGTTACATTGGATGAGGATCCCTCTAAATCGATTGTTCAATGAATTGTAATTGGTTGAAATCGTTAGTGAAAGAGCTGAAAACGCAGGCCGTGTACCTTCTTCGCACGACTGATCAATTGGGATTGAACCAATGTATCTGCCTTGTCTCCATTAAGACCCGCACTGTTGTATTACTGTGTCGAAGAGTACCCGCTTAGTTTGGGTCAAAAATCATCCAGGATTTGTAGAGGAGATGGTGACCAGAACAAATTTGAATACTTTGATGATTTGAGGGTCGTAATCAACACAATACCCAAAAGTAACAGATCTAAGACGAATGGATGATCCAGAAAACATTGATTAGTAGTACTATGTTGAATCCGAATGCATAATAGTATGTAATAATCGAACAATGGTGATTTCTTAAAGCGATTATTGTAAATTCGTATAATAGGCATATACTCGGCACATGAGTAGGCATTAATGCAGAAAGAAGCATATAAGAAACAAATATCTGAAATAGTACACTATCCAGAAATTTAACTCCCAATAGAATAGAGCTTCACATACGGGAGAAAACGGCGGGTATGGATTGCCACGCGCGTATAACGGCCATATGGAGATTATAACTCGTATCTAGGGTGCGTTTCCATCATAAAACTACACTGTCCATAATATTGAGATTTAAACTCCGAACAGTTGACGGTAATATTCAATGCCGGTCCGTAAGAAACTAAGGCGAGATCAACAGGATTGTAGAGGTGAGAGTCGTGTGGCAAGGTAATTCGACGAGAGGACTGTGCGACCATCCGAATATCAACTCTCTTGGCTATAATAATGGTTAGGAACATCATCTCGTACTTACGGTTTTATTCAGCACGATCAACCATTATGGAAATTTTTCCAGGTGTCCTACGAGGCTTCACTACGTAGAGAAGCTCGAATAGGGACGCATCACCTCGTAAAAGACGGCGGACATACCAAAAGAGAACATATGGAAGTGCTTCTTCTCAATCTTCTCCATTTTCTATAAACATTTTCTTGAGACTCGTCCTCACAGTTCCATACATCCTCTCTTCCAAATCATTTGAAAATGCTGTATACGCGAGTACAGTATTTCAGCTAGTACCGCAACCTCTCCTGACAGCCGAGGTGGTATTATCTGTGAAACACGAAGCCTTGTCGCTCGCAATCGTTGATCGGAGCCAAACGGACGAAGAATCGCTTCTCTAAGGATTTAGAGGGAGACGTCCACCGTTTTCGTTATAGTAACTCTTACCCGTGGCCAAACTGTAAAATGCTTCACACTGAGTAGTATATAGCTATTACGTGCCTTCGAAGGAAGGAGCGATCCAGCAAAGGCAATAGAAAAAAATGGAGGAAAACCCACTCATCAGGAGGACCTTCTTCGTACTGTATTACCGCAGAGGTTTAAAAAGCTGACAACATTTGCAGCCACGTACGAATGCAGCTATCTCACCATGTACTTCTGACCACCAGAAAGGAACGAAGATGTACTTCCAGGTCGTCTGTACGTCCCAACGACCAAGGTAATCATGAATTGCCTTCAGGACACCAGGTGTACTGACCTGGGATGCAACCAGGCGGGGACCATAGTTTATGCGACGGAAAAGCTTTTCGTTCCAAACCATGACCTTTTTTACTACCCGTAAGATAGTCTCAAGCTCTTCTAAGTTATCCTCCTCTATCTAACGACCAGATAAATTGAGAAGGACACCTACAAGTCTTGACTCGAGACCCATGGGAGGTGCAATAACTTGTACAGAACAAACAATGTTGCGTTCATCATCACCCTCAGCGAAAAGTGGTCCTTGACTACACCTGGAAAGGTAATCCGCTGCGCCATTCTAGTTTCTAGCACGATATTCTATCTTGAAATCGTACTCAGCCAGAAAGTCAAACCAACGGAAAAGACGTCTATGTACATTCTTCTTTTATAACGCAACGCTTGATGATCTGTGATGAAAATGGACAGTATAGATGAAAGTAGATATTCTGGAACCTCCAGTAGACTTCTGGAGGCCGAGTATGACTGCCAGAGCTTCTATATTACAGGTGATGTGTTTGCGTTCACTAGTGTTCATAGTTCGACTAGCAAAATAAATAAGGTTAAAAATCCATCCTTCTTCTTCTGGGACGGAACAGCCTCTACTGCAACAGATAATATCTCAGTCTCAACAATGAACCTCTGTTCAAAGTTGGAGAAGTAAAAGGCAGGAGGTAAGATAAGCGCGGCCTTCTTCTTCTCAAAGGCGGTGTTCATCTTGGAGTTTCATTCAATGGGCCCTTTCACTGAATTTTTCTCATGCAAAGCTGCACGTTTATTCGCAAAAAACTTTAAATAACGACTATAATATGCCACCTGGCACAAGAAGCTGCACAACTCCGTCACGGTAGTTAGTACTTGAGCCATTCTAATGGCCTCCATCTTTGAAGGGTCGACAGAAACACCCATATATTTTACCACATTTCCCAGTAGTTCCACCTTGGGCTGAACGAACGAACATGTTCAGATCTTCAGCTCCAGACCATGATTTGAAATCATGTGAAATACTTGTAGTAGATGATCAATATTTTCTTCTTTTGACTTGAATAAAACCACGACATCATAAAGGTTTACCTGAATAAACGGAATACTATCGAATACGATTTCCATCATTCTTTGAATGATATAAAGGGCATTAATGAGGCCAAACGGTATGACCTGAAACAGGAAAGTTTCAAACTGGCGCATAAAATGCATCTTCTCCTTGAAGAATTCTGACATTCCCACTTGCCAATACCTAGAAAACAAATCCAGAGTTGAAATTACCAAACTGCCTTCAAGATCATATAATATCTCTTGGATCTTCAGAAGGGGTAAACTATCAGCTTTCGTTTTCTGATTCAACGCGTGATAGTCCAAGAATTATCTGAATTTTCCATTCTTCTTCGTAGCTATTACCAATGGAAACGCCCACGGAGATATTATAGGTGTAATTACTACAGGATCCAGCATCTTGTCCAAGTCTCTGCGGACAATAAAATTATGACGAGGAGACATACGACGAGACGGTATATGGATGTGCTCCGTATATAATAACTCAAACTAGTGTTTGATGCGTACATCTGCTGTTCGAAGGTCATCCAGGGTCCATGAGATGACATTCGACCCCGTTAGAGAGTTAAAGATTTTCTCCGAGTGCATATCTGGCAAATAAAGCAACCTGCCACGTAGCATGTCCAAGTTGTGCTCACGTTCTGAGTCAGAATCATAAAAGTTTTGGGGTTCATAGTCCCAAATTGTGAGAATTAATGGTCCATCTCTCTTCTTAATCCGAGAAAGACTATGGAACTATGTCAGTATCAGAGATAAAGTCTTCATTGTCCGTTCCGATTTTGACCAGCCGATAGTTATATATATTTGTCTCCAGAGGCAATGTGATGGTTTTATCGCCAATCTTGAATCGAGAAACATTTTCTCTATAATCCAACTTGTCTCGATTGCTTCTCATAGTTGGAACACCAGTAATTACGTTGAAGGGAGAACCCTTGACAACAAGGAAATCTACGGCAACAGACACACTATATAAATAAATAGGGACACATTTAAGTCAACAAATCGTCGAAAAATGAGCACCATTAGCACCAAAGATACATTTCTTTGTTGCTATTGGGGTCAGAGAGAGAGAGATCTTTGACGAACTCTTCCGGGGAAATATTAGGCGACGCACGCGAGTCCAACAGAGCCCGAGCCTCTCTCCAGTAAACTTTAATACATCTTGAACTAAGAGCATGCTCGGTAGCATCTTTCGTAACTTGAATTTCAACTGAGTTGCGAGAATCAGCTGCAACATTAGCGTTGCGGAATGAACCGGTCTACTTCGTATGAAATATGCTCGTCCGATCCCTCTTATCCTCAAAAGCATCGCCTCGGAGCAATTGTCCAAATGTAATCCCTCAAGGGGCATCAGATAGTGCTATGGATATGTCATACTCGTCTACTTGCTGCAATAAATCCTTCTTAATGTACCTACTCGCTTTCTTCCGACGAACCCTTCTCTTATGGCATGCCGAAACATGGAAGGGATTCAGCAGGTTATTCATGGGGACCAGATCGTCTGAGTCAGCATTTTTGGGCATGGGCTGTACATTGGCGTTAAGTTTAAGGACTATAATTGGGTCCATATCTTAATTCCCCATAATGATGCTGACGTTCGAATTATTGTTTGTCTAATATTTCTTTTTCTCTTCCTCGACCATTCTCTTCCACTTATCGGTTCAAACCCATCATTTTTCCTCCGAGTGTCTCATCTTCTGGGACTTCGCACAATCGGAGTCTCAACGGGGATATTCAGTGCAGTGAATCTCAAAATTATTAGGCTTACGACAATACGAGCAACTAGGATCTACGTCAATCTTGGAACTACTACCGGCTTTTGAAGTATTTTTAATTATAAGAGTCGTGTTGGATAGTCAATCCCAGGGCGTTAGCTTTGTTTTCCACATTTGAAACACGAGCGTCCCGGGAAACAAGTAACTTGGGCGGTTCAGCATATCTAGAGAAAGCTTGAATCAAATTCTTCGCCTTCTGGTTGTCTACTACGGCTTGCTTCGCCGTCACGAGGTTGAAACAACTTCTGAAGATAAAAAATGCGCCAACTCCGCTCTCTTTATTATTGAAGTGCAGAGCAACACGAATTTTTACTCGTCATTGAAATTTGAGTTCTATAAGGCATGGTCTACTTCACGTAACGGGACGACGAGATCAGAAAGATGAATGCTTGTAGCCATTGCATCCTGGATGAGGTCTTATGCATCCTGGCTATCTCCAAAGTGATCGATTAGAGCCTACTTGACTGGGACTAACTCTGAAGCTTCTGGATCCATATCGCTATTAGTTGAAAAGTTGTATCATAAATAGAACGCAGCACCGTCGAGGTAGACAATCGAAGACTGTCTCCTCGTCCGTTTTTCCTCTCATAATGGCGTCTTCGAAGTAGAAGAATAAATGCCTGACATCCGAGTTTCCAAAAAATACTCGTGTTGAATCGGGACTCTACAATAGTACCATGTTTGTGTGATATTGCGCTCGCTTCTTGTACAAAGCAAAAGGAAAAAAGGGTCTAAAGTTATTATATGTTTTTCACTTTTCATTCTCGCTTCCCACTCCCCAGTTTCACATGTTTCGAAATGAAAAACGGTGGAGCGGAAGCTGCATGAAATAATCTCTAAAAACTCCTATTGGTGCACTCCGGCCAATTGAATAATGAAAAAATAATTACTCCCAAGATGCACACCACATGAGCCTCATTTTGTTGCCACAATCCGAAAATAGATTTTTTTCCTTGTTGTGTCTTTATAATATGTGATATTTTGTGTCACTATTTCCTTTTCGTGTATACTCTTTAAATCTAATAAAAAGGCCTTTCCACCGGCTGATATTAATAAATGGATCTCAACGTGGCACGGATGAGAACCGAAGTGAATCGCGAATTTCGCTGCATAAATATAGGAACATGTTCTGGGAAGGTGAAACTTGTGGACAATATTTTCTGGATGTACTCATTGTTGTACTTCATATGTCCACGTAAGACATAATATGTTTCCTACAAACCTGTAGAACGGGGTGTAATTAGGTGTCTGGGACAGACATTGCTGACTATACTCCAATTTAACAATTTTCAATCAGCTTTAAATTGACCTTTCTGAATAATTATCGAATTCCTCCTTCGAAAATTGGATTGTTAACACTGATGCTGAAATTCCTCAATAATGGGACGAAGTGAAGAAGTGACTGGCGGCTTGTTTTTTGGATTCTCTTACTGTATGAGAATATGAAAAATATATCGACAGTATTCCAATGAAGTCATATTTAAATAATAGTAACGAATATATCGAAAATTAGTGATACAAACATTTTATCGTCGCATATTTTCAACTGTGTTGACCGTTTCTAAAGAGGTCAATAATTTAAATTGAGTGTCCATTCGAGATAGATATAGTAAAGTACAGTACAACTATCTGCACATGTTGGATCTCGAAAAGCATTCAGTCCACATACCGTGTCTGCATCAAGTTGCTACAGATACGACAAGAAAATTGAGCATTTTTACGATACTATCAACAAAATATCTTTGAAATAGCATATTGGGTGCCTTAGGCGGTCAAAAAATCCGTTACATACAGTTCTCGTCGTGTTCTTGATAAGTGATTAAAACAATACGTTTACACATTATGGTGTTTAATGTATGCACATTAAAGCGCATTAAGAAAATACAGTGTTGTATGCGATCGATTTAAACATTCCATTCTGTTGTTATCAACCTACCATAGTTACAGCGTTCAGATGTTGCTGTATTTTGGTCCAAATGTGAGTGTCGCCGGAACCTGAAAAACGTCTGATCCGAACTTTGGACATATATTATTTTCATTTTTCTAAATACCTTCAATATTATCAACTAAGAAACCGTCGTTTTGATTAGAATGTTTTGATATTTTGATTGTTTTCTTATTCTGTGGAACTATTGTGAATGTTTTTGGCGTTTTATATAATTCTATGTTTTGTCTTTTTACAGATTTTTAAGTCATACGGCGTAATACAACCCGTGTACAAAAAGTGCGTTTTCAACTAGCGAAAAAAATTCTTTTGATGGCTTTGATTGGTCAGTCGTGTTTTTGGTGTATAGTACGGTCAATTCCATTGTGATTACAGAACGGTACACTGGGGGGTCTGTGGAAATAATACAGCACGGTAAAAACGTGATGTGGGATGATGTGCATTGTGTACATTATTTCATAATAATAATATTATCAGTTATACTCATAGTATGATAATGATTTTATCACCTTATGAGTATAAATGCTTCGTCAGGACCATTTTCTATTCTGTGAGAAACCAACGATAACAATATTGTAGTCGGTTTCTACTATAATGACTATGATACAATCATAGTCTGTTTCATACAAAACGGTAGTAACCACCGATAATATTATCATAATCGATTTCCTATTAAACGGATAATGGTCATGAAAAAACAGTTATACTTGTAGTGTTTTACTGTAGTAGATGTAGCACATTTTCGTTGTCTTGAGTTTCAATTTCTTCACAATTCCCATTTGTCCCAAATTTTCAAGAGATGAGTGCGAAGGGGTCATTTTCCCATTTTGAGAACTTCGTGGCACCTTCACATCAAACAAATAAATATAAACCATTGACTTTGCATGAACAATCCCATGATTTTGTCTCCTCCTTCACATGCAGTTTTTGGTTTTGAAATCGACCATGCAATCACCCATGTGCGAAAAAGACCACTTTGAATCCATGCAAGGATGGTGTTACATTGAAAAGCTAAGAAGGCCTAAAGTTTGAAAATGTGCAAAGTGATTTCAACTGTGATTTTATATGCAGATGTAATGGCATAGTCGATTTGGAAACGGAGAAGGGGATGTGAAATAGGGCACTGAATGAGATGGCCATGCGCGAACATTAATTGGATATAAGTTGAGGTTACACTGAAAAGGTGATGCCAACGTTAGATTTTGATGGAACTATATCCCTAAAATCGTGACGAAAACTACTTTAAAACGTTGGTGTTGAAAAATACATTTCCACGAGACAACAACATTTGAACATGTACACAACCGTTGTAAGTTATCTGACTCTGGCGATGCCTGAAATCCTATGGAATACCCTTCAGATGAAGAAAGCAGTTCATTGTTGTAGTATGTGAGTCGGTAAGGTTTTTCCAGGAGAAGTTTGGTGTGCGTTCTCTATCCACTCACACACAAATTTATTCGTTAATCTCCATCCGTATAGCTCTGTACCTGACCGCTCCAAATTATCACACGCGTCTCCTTCCATCTCCCGTCCGCTAGTTGATGCGCTATGTGAATTCATCCTGTATGTAAATATCATCGTTGTAACCCCTCTTTTCCCCGTACAGTTTAATTATGCTGATCCTACATGACTATTCATGTATGCGCGCGCCTTACTTAATTCTTTAAATCTGCTGTTTTACTTAAAGTATCGTTTAAATATCGATACATGTGAAAGATGCCTTACTGATCTCTACAGATCGAAACTCCCCTCAGTCCCCTAAATACACCATCAGTAGGTGATTATCGTCATTTTCATATGCCGCTATTGGCCGAGTATGTTCGATGTGTCTGTAGGTTCAAGATTCCGTTATGCGCAATACGTTCTACCAATCGCTCCAAGGGTGTACTCCTCTTCTTCAGGGTGTCCACTACATTTACCGGGCCTTGTATCTATCTTATCACGACTTCTTTCTAGGACTCGAACGAGTCGCAAATCTTCTCTACTGTCTTTTAAATCCGGTAGTCGCGCCCTTCATGTAGTGCAGACACTTTTGCGAAGAGACCTTTCGCGTCAAATTTTAGCTTGCGCGTAAATGTTAATTCGCGAAATAGCAAGGCAAGAAACATTTTCAAGTTGCCGCCCAATTATTCGCGTCCTTGAAAACGAGAATCTCCGCACTGTACGATAAGTAGCAACGCTGTCTTTTCTTATGGCTAATCCAGTAGATTATGTGGTAAATATCGTATTCTGATGACTTCGATATATAACTCATACCATTTATGATGCCTGTATGTCCATATTCCGAGCTCTTTGTGTCATTGAATGCCGCATCCTATAATGAAGTGATCACCACTTTCACGATGTTTCCACGTGATATATTTGAAGTTATGTATGTCTTAATCTCTCTCATCTCCGTCAAGATTCCGTTCTATTGAATCATATCATCCCCTTTCAACATTGGAAATTTTTGTTGCATACAGGAGCCAATGTAGGAAACATGGGGCACATGGAACCTTTCCACAAGCAATATCCTACCAATAGGCGAAAGTTATCCTTCTTCATTGCAATGGAGCCTTCCATTCGATAGTTCTTGCGTTTCAATGATAGTTAGATTTAATTCATCTCACTCATGTACTTTTCCATGGATAAGTTTATCGTTCCTTCTGCTCCTTCAGTGATGTGACTCCCATTAAATTTAGTACCTTCGCCCATTATCGCATTAATAATAGGAAATTGCCTGCCTATGTGTCCAACGAATATTTCAATTTCCGTTGACGATCCTGCCATGGAAAATCATCTGGAACGTTTTCCTTCATCATCACTATAAATCCAGCTGCATCTCGTTTTCCAAATAACTGCGATATCATATCGCAAACACATCCTCAAATTCAGCTTTTTTCAATACCAATCACTTTAAAATTTTCGCCTATTGCCTACCGGCTTCCAGTATTCTTTGAGGCATCTCAACCAGTTTATATGACATCCCCTTGGTAGCACCGCCCTCTCTTGGCGAGTGAACGTATATATCGTGTTGTATCGGACCGTTCTGTAGATATGCCTCCATAATATCTAGACAGCATAGTTTAAACCGAATAACAGCAGCCATGCTACGGAATAAACTTATGACGTCAAACTGTGCAGTTGCTGAGTTTTTTCTGATATCATCCTTCACTTTGTCTCTATTTTCATGCAGGCACAGCCTATCCTTCAACCTCATTTTACAATTCTCTACTTCCTTGATTTTATATACAAAATGAGATCATATTACATTCGCATGACAAGGTACATCGGATTCTTTCGATGACACATACGCATCAGTCAAGTTTATGTCTAGTTACGAATCTGCAGCCTTGCCCAATATCCAATGTGGTGCACATTCTATCCTTCTGCGTGCCAACTGTTCACTTTCGACGATATCGTATAGCTGCCTCAAGACGCTCTGCTAATTAGAGATCAACTCCTCACCTTACACAGGCCCTGTCGTACAGAAGTTACCTATATCTTTCTCCGCCACGCCTAGCCCCATCGTCGTAAAAAGTAAGAAAATATCCTGTTGAGGGTTCGTATAATATTCATCGCCGAATATCTCGGACATGATTTTGTGCATTGATACGACAAGAGTTAAAGAGGAGGTTCGTCAATCATGGGTATTGGTATGTCTGTAGATACCATATTGACTCCTTTATTGGCCGTCGCTTAATTATCGATCCAATTATGGCCGTCTCCAACTTAGGATTCCGGGACATCATTTCCGTTGTTTATATTCGGATTTTCATGTGATAATTCAAGCTGAGAATGTACTTTGTCTTTCAGTGATTTTTCATACAGTTCATTCGCCAACTATCCTGTCGGATTGAGTCGAACGTGCTCATACGCTACCGTTTTCTCCTGTTCTTTCTTTGATCTGCGGCATTTCAACCCTTTATCCAATGCACCCACTATCCAATCTTCTACTCCTCAACCCCCTCATTTTTATTCGGTGTGTTGATGAAAAACCCCACTTTGTTCGTTTTGTTGAAAGCATCTATAGTCTTGAAGATTTCATATTTCAGCCTTGAGGAACTTGCTGAAGAAATTGTTACATAATTCGAGATCTGCTGCGAAGAATTTTGGTGCAAGGTGCTAGTAAATCCATTCAATTTTCATTAGCAAATCAACTTGAAGTCTAATTCGTTAAATGGATACCTAGTACATGCCATATTTATTAATATGTCTGTTGAAACAAGACGTTTCCTCATAGACCATGGATATTATTCTGTTACATTCCTTCTTATCGGCTCACAGGTATTACAGTCACAGCGTGATGGAGAACAGTTACCCTTCAACGGTGGTGCAGGTACTGATGGAGTTATTTCCATTGATGACCATGTACCACTGACCACTTCTTCACAGGGAAGAGATGATAAAATGTTTTCTCTGCATATAGAAACGTCCATGATCATTGAGCCTTTAGTCGAACAGTCTTTGGCAGGTTAACATTTTCAACCAAAATCAATGAGATATGGAATTCTTTTCCTTCTATAGTCTCATACTTCTTTGATATACCAGAAAGTAAAGACATGTAAGGAGTTTTACCCAATTTTAGGCCTAAAAGCCTATGTGTGAGATGCTTGGGAACCTTACGAGACTTCAAAAATGGAATTATATCTGCAACCAGAACTGTTGATTACGTCAGAAGTTAGAAATGTGATGTTTCTGATTTGTTCAAATCATCAACCTTAGCATCACCAGCACCACAGAAGAAGCTTCTAGATAAAAAAGTCAAGAAATAATGCAGGATATATCAACTGTTTCGTTTATCTGTAAAAGTCTAGTGACACCGTTGGTGACACCGTACCTTCTTGTCGGTCTCGTTCCTTAAGTGTTCTTTCGTATGATTCTGTTTTTTGATAAATCGTCTGATATTATCTGCACCTATGTATGTCACTTCGGTGTAGCTTATTGGAGCTACCAGTGGTGCTGTAGTTTTCACCATTCCCAATGCTTTATCTTCCAGTCTATTAATTTTTCATGGTTCCATTCACGTCAAAAGTCGTCACTATGCGTGCTTCGATTTTAATCTCTATTTTTTCATAATTCTAATTGTAGTGAGCCGGAACCTTTAAGCTCACAACCATGGTGCTACTTCCACGTGTCATGGATGTACTGTACCCTGGGTTTATCAGGTCAAGGTTTAATGCGTCAAACATTTTTTCGTGCTCTGGAAACGTCTTCGTTTTTATTTAGTCTCGCTTCTAGAAAGGCAGTGTGTGACAAAAATTTGCTCTTATAGACCGGTATCTCTCTTATGTCCGAATACGAAGAGTTATATGTTTCAATTAAAGTATTTTGAATTGATTGTATTGCTTTTATTTGTCCCTATTATTGCCACATTGTCATGTGAAATGTTCTGTCTTGTGCAGATTGAGATTGTAGTTCAGTAATGTCCTTACCGAGGTGAAGCGCCATATACCTTATACAAAAGACATTGTTGAGCTGCAGATACAGCAGCATCATCTGCTGTACGGTGTGATTTAGTTTTTGGTGATTAAACAGCACATTCATTTCGTTCCAAAATTTAATCAAAAGGTGGTGGTGGAGGAGCATTATGCCTACGTGGTACATCTTCAAGCACGGCTTATCTATGTAAATGAGGATATTTGTGTTGTGGATATTGCGTGGAGGAGTAAATCAAATCGAGTAGATCTGGATAGTCAATTGCCGTGACAGGTGGACCACGTTTTTAATTTTTACAAAAATGGAAAAGGTCTTTCAAAAATGGGAGCAGAAGGGACCTAAAAATTTAGAACATTCGCGATAATGTTTTAGTGAATTAGGACTGAAATGAGCACAAGTTTGAGGTTTCCATTTTTTGCAAGTGGTATATTCCTGATATTTGGCATAACGTTGTTTTCTTTTTCATGAACAGATCCATCAGTAGAAGTGCAATACTAGCGACTGTTTGAATTTTACTAGTTCTACTAGTGATAAAGACGTACCGATGAAAAATGATAGAAATTTAGTAAGGATACATGTATCATCTCTAGACCCTACATTTTCTGGCAAGGTATTACTAGGGACGAATACAATTTTCCCAGACATGCGAGGGTCAAAACTACCCAGCAACCTGTTTTCGGGACCCGTATATGTTGAATACCTAGAAAAAATACTAGATGATTACTAGATTCACCCTCGCGTATACATATATATGTATTTGTGTGTATTTTCTATGGTATGTTTACAACAATGCTAGCGCATGACTATTAGTTGAAGTTATAATTTATAGGAGTAGCTTATATTTATTAAACTTCATTTTACCTGTTCACGTATTCGCAGATGATGTTTATGAGATATAATATTGAGAGCCTAATCATTAAATGAAACGAAAAAAGCCTTTTTCTCCGCTCTCATTGGCGTCTACTTTCTATTTGCCCGCCCAGTTGGGGGTGATATGGAAACTGTATTAATTCCTTCTCAACCTGGACACTTGGTTGTGACATAAATTGTTCATTTATTCCTACTGTACGTGCACATAACAAATGATTTGTCGACTACAGTTGCGTACTAAACATTTCATATCCCTACACTCCAATTTATTTAATACGTGTCTTTTGACGTTTATTATTTCTGTCTCTCTAATTTGTGTTTGCAGAACATCTGCACTCCAATTATTTCAACATATGCCTTTTCACATTCAATAATTTTAGCTCTCCAAATTAGGAATATAGAAGTGCACAACACTCTCATTAGTTAATTAGTTTGCTTTCATGCTTGGTCGTTCCCACCTCTTCAATTAAGTTTGTAGAAATCACTTTCATGTATGCTTCTAATGGAATTATCATTATTTTTTTTTGAATTGTTTTATGATTCGTCCTATGCTTATCCAAATTGATTATTACTTGAGAGTCCGAATTTAGTTTTATTGTGTATGATAGAGAACAACTTTCCCTATAAAAGAAGTTCTTTGAGCGACTTGCCTTTACTCGTCTGGTCTTTTCTCATCACTCAATATTTACTTTAAATATAATTTTACTTCCCTCTTCCTCCTTTCTCGTCTTGTAGAAGGACATGAAGATTGTTAACATCACCGTTAAAACCATTTTTCAATCTTCGTCTTCAAGGTAATTACAAGGCTCTAAATCCTACCATGATTCCATCCTCAAATTCTCTGAAATTCTTGGCTCCCATCGCAAACCACATCGGATCTGTCACATTTCCTCAAAACGTTTTCAGATTAAATACTTGAAAGGGACCTTTTTATCACTTATAAAAGGTCATATGCTGTATGTCTTGTTAAATTGAAAATAAAATTGTCCCAGGTCCCAACTTCCACAAACGGAAAACAATCTCACAAAACATGAATTTATTTTAATGTCTTCTGGTTTTTTGGATGAATATTTCAAAATGAAACGTCCACTCAACATTGTGTGAAACTGTTGGAGACAAACTGGATGCTATTGGTTTGTTGGCAACCGTCGCCTATTTTAAAGGCTCCCACAATTCCCACATTGAAATATATTATAATTGTGATATAAGCCAAACTAATTGAAATAATTTTTTTTGTACAAGCTAGTGACATTAATATCTTTTCACGAAATAATAAACTAGTTGTTTGACATTCTGAAATTCAAAAAAATAGATACTAAACCCGAAACGAAGTACATATTTACTTGAATATCGAAATCATTATGGGATTAAGTCATTCAAGTAGTGAATCAATCCTTTACTTTTACATTTACTTGAATAACTCAATTGTAATTATTTTGGTACTGTCCATATTGCCTTCTTTTTCGTTACCTGAATAAATCAAACATAGTGTGGTTGAGAAATTTAATTACACGTACTGACCTCACTAACTAGCAGAACAAGTAAATAATTTTAAATTATTTGCATTTTTAGTTACTTGAATACCTCAACGTTATTTGTTCCAGTAATTCAATTTCGGACTAAATTATTTACTTATTCAATTACTTGAATTACTCAATCATTATGTGTTTGCGTTATTCAAGTTTTGACCACGTTATTTACTTAGTCAGTTCCTTAAATAACATAATCATTATGTGACTGAGTTATTCCATTATTGGTACTACATTTTACTTGTTTAATTGCTTGGTAAAGTAAACGATTGTACCAGGAAAGAATTCAGTCTAACCGATTAATACAGTAGTACAAGAAGAATGTACCACAATAAATATCCTCTAAACATTTTGCTGGGACCAAACCGTAACATAACCTTACACCTAACTGCTGAATAATACAGTAACCAACCACGTAGATCACATTATTAGTCAAAAATCTTCTGCCATTCCACATGTATATATATGTTACCCCTTTCGGAACAATCCTAATACAACGCACGCAAGCTACTGATTACTATCTCTCTGTGAAGATTTTTAACAATCTCATCTGGTGTAAGAACTACTTCACCCCTTTCTATTATTTTCCCCTTTTCTTATTGGAATTTATTTCAACTATACAATAATTAAACAATCGTTTATTATTGTTATTGACAGTGGTGTAGACATTTAGTCAAGAAGTCAAGAAACGGATAGAGATACTTGTTCGAGCTCGTCCTTGTAAGATTTATCGATATAGTTTCGTACATACTCGCAGTTCTGCTTTTTTGACAAATTTACTCTGTTTCCTACTCAAATAGCCCTCTTACTTTTCTTGTTGACCCATTTTCACTGACCTTCAGATTAGCTTACTTCACCCCTTTCGTTTCTCACACTCCCGTTATTTGCATACTAACAGGCTACAGTAATTCTAATCTGCCTTTACAGCAACACACGACATGAAAATCAAGCCACACTGTACGTTCTACACAACGAACTATAGTTGAACTCGATATCAAGACGTGACCTCGTACTTAGCCAGGGTGCCGATCGTACATCTCCTTAATGCACATGTCGGTCTGGTTTGCGTTTAGTTCGACGTAAACATCAACCTCCACATTCTTACTGTTAGTACAAAGCTATAAAACTAAGTCATGTGCCAGTACAAAGATGTAACCGAACGTTCATTCAATAAAATTCCCTTTCATTTTCCGCATAACTTGTTTAATCATGTAACGATATGGAGCAATCGTTAACAACTCCAACCTGAAAAACTTTGAGGCAGTATTTGACGAGATGCAACGAATTTACCAGAACGGATTACATATATAAACCATTTTGGTATGATCTGTAAATAACTAGAACCCATCATATATCTGCAAGAAACAACTCATCCGCTGGCATGCCGTGACAATGGAATAGGTTTACAATGAACGATAGACCGGAGATATTGGGCAAGGAGAATTATTCAGACAGGAACGCAAATGCTCCATGTTGCCGGTCGATATGTACTTCCCCACGTCATCATGAGGCACTTGCTTTATCATTCCAGACAGAATTTGAGCGAATTATCAGTATACAAGAAACGGCCCTTCCCGCCACCTGGATGGCTCAACGTCATAGCGTTTTCCAGTGCATATTTTCATTTCTAAAAAACTTCTACATGGTCCTTCCCCCAACTTTCATCAGCCAGCTTTACCTTTTCCGTCGTACTATCTATTTCCTTAACTTCGGCCTCCTCGTGAACATTCTCCAAAATAGACTTCAGCGGGGCTATCTTTGTTGAAAACAACGTTATTGGCCTGCGTATCCAATTTCCCGTTCACAATAACTGCTTCAACGCCGATCCCTTACCTGTTTCCTCTATCTCTTTCATTCATTGTGCCCTGCGTGGTTCAAAGATTACATAGTCCTCGGAGATGACTCTTCCGCACCACACTACTGGTGTCCCAAACAGGTGGTATCTTTCCTGTTGGAGATTCCTTCCTACTTTGGGAACGTTCTGAGATATCTTATTATATATTAGCTGGATCTGATATTTGAAGTACATCACGAGATCTTCCAACCATACAATCATTTGCCTTTCCAACTCTTCAAATATCTCTTGCATACTTGAATGTATGTGCCCCATGAAATGAGTAGTTACATGTAGTGCCCGTGTCCACGTATACATAACTTCAGGTGTTTTGAATGACTATCAGTCTTTAAACGTTCTATCTGAGTCAATATCCCAGTTACTATGACTAAAGTCGAACATTGGGAACAATGTCGGCCCAGACATCCGTTTTAATTCCAAATATAGATGGAGCATTGGCCATGGCGTGATAATCGTAAAATATGTTGATGTGTCCAATATCTACCGTAAATATAGATTTTTTCGGCCATACTTCAGCAAATTAAAGGTACTGAGCACGACAATGCGTTCTGGTTCCGCTATTCGAGCCCATTCTCCATAAACTTCGTCAGCAACTTGTTCAAAATATCGCGATGTTTAGTCCAGTATTTACGCATATTGACCCATGTTAGTAGCGCATCATTCTTCAGCTTCATATTCACTGGCGAAAGTTTCAACGGTCCCTCTGTGGAAAGAAATGCGCGCCATTGTTTTTAATACTGTGCTACTATCTTTCACATATTGTTGAATCCGGTTCTTTACATTCATTTCTCACCCTTTGCGCTCAGCTCTACCAACCCTTGCTCTACTGTGGTGCAGTAGAGAACGCGTTAATAGAGATGATCGAAAAGGAGGGTTATAAAGGAATGCAGAAGGCGACTAGTCGAACATCCTCGTCGTTATGTGCATATCGGTAGTTTGGGAGTTGCCCATCTATTATTGGAGTAACTCCAGTGTCACAATGGTCATGGTGACCATGTGCGACTGTGCCTATTTTTATACGTTCGAATAGGTAGATCTTTCAAATGAACCGTTGACTGATTTATCAGGCTTTGCATGACATCCTCACAGTGGAACAGCCAATATCATTTATTTCATCGCTTATAGCTTCCAATTGTGCTATCGCGTCAAAATCTTACGCTGCCATCAGTGGGATGTAGTACAATACACCTCAAAAAAGGGTTTGTCGAGTTACTTAAGGGAAGTTCCGAGCAGCTCGTTAGATCTTGAAACCATCAAAAAGAGGACTAAAATAGTGCAGATTTGATAAGGTCTAGGTATCGCTGATATCAGCACGAATGATATTGTCGGTTGCCGAACATACAACCAGAGTATGACGTTAATTACGAAACGCACTGACTGCCGTCGTACGGATTGGTTGATCACCCTAATCGTCATTGGGAGATTCGAGTAACGGTACGACCGGGTTCAGCAGGATTAAAGTGAGGAGATTGAATGCGGATGCTTGCAAGATGATCTATAAAAACTTACATCTGCAGAGACAGAGGTTTAAAAGATCCCAAGTAGATTTTTAGGTGGTATGAGTCAATCCTCGCGAGCACATTTAGTCTTCAGGCTGTTTGTATTTATTATAATTAGGAGGATGTGAGGTTCAAGTCCGCTTAAGTAGGATACACCTGCCGCCCAAGCGGTAGGTGGATATTCGTACTGAAAATATTGGACAGGAAGTCAGTGAATACTGTACACTGGCATCAAAAAACCAGTTTCGGAGGGCTTAATTACTCGAACGCGGGAAGAGATGGAAATCGTGGCATAAATAAATTTCTCAATAATGCAACGTTTTGGTGGCCGGATGTGATATTAGTCACGATTCTGGACACGTACTGTAGGCGCAACTTTTGACCTTGAACAATTCAAACACTTGTCACAATGAATTTCACCACATGGGCACCCAAAAAGGACCTTGTCTGCATCAGTTTCTGATGCTAGCCATAATATGTTACTTTTTCTGGACCCATTAACAGATTTAGTTGCAGATCCAACTCAGCAATGCATCTCAATTTCATTCTTCCACCCTATTCTTTTTCTGCCATCAATATTTGTAATGGTTGTTTGAGTTTGCATACCGGTACAAAAGTACCCGCCCTATCCACTGCTTTCAGCAGAGATGCAGGTAAAACAATATCGTCTAACCCAATGTCAGTCAATGCAGAAAGATCCAACCCCATACAAAAATCGGCTTCCAAATGTACTTCGGGCTTCTTTGTTTTAAAATACTTTGTTATCATTCCACCTACATCTATAGTTCCTGGCATGTACGTGCTACGAGTATTGTGTTAATCGCAATTCTGTTTTCCCAGGTTGGCTTTCTTCTGATAAATATCTGCCTTGAGCTCGATGGTCGTGTTACTACAATCTTTTAGATAGTGTGTTCCTGCACACGTTTTATTCCAGTAATCTGGTAACGGTTTGAACTTGTTATTTTGTGCATTTCTCTAAATATTGCTCTTAGCTGAGCTATAATAGTTTCTCATTTTACTCTCTGCTTCCTCGAACTTAATCGGTTATGGCTAAGATTTTATACCCGTCCTTATACCAGAACCATCTTTAAACCCTGCATAGTTTACTGATATAAATAGCAAATGTTTGAGTAATCCTTTCCATTAATTTAGTAAACTTGACTTCAAAAATTGCAGGTCGTCTTTCATTTTATTTGTAATAGAGGAAGACTTCAGTACACTTAGTATATGCATCATTGCTACTTTCGTTCATCCTGGATAATCCAGGTTGATCCTTTTTCTCAATAGGGTCGTGTGGTCTGAAAATATTGAGATTACACGCTGTTTGGCTACCTTCTCTCCCATTCTAATTCGTAAAGTGCTTCTAACAAATTTAGTTTTGCGCTTAAAACCGCGGTGGTTTGTTCATATACATTTTCATCAATCTATACGGTAAACAAGGTTGTACCGCCTCTCGAAGATGGACAATCAGCGTAGTTGCTAGTGCAATACCTTGCACATGGCTTTTGCTGTATCTTAGTATACAGAAAGGGGATGAAACGTGTGAGGATGTTCATTTGGATATTTCATGCCGTGTGTGTCGGCGTGAGGGGGTACTGTAGGAATTGTATCTAATTATGGTTGGCATCCTTTGATGGGATAGTGATGGTTTGCGATGTTTTGTGTTTTTGAGGATTATGCGCTTATTGAGGTCAGCAAGAGGTCGGTCAACGGGGCTATGTGGACGGGACAAAAAGGTCAGTACATGGGAGTCATCAAAAGTAAAGTGAACTTTTGTGCTGAGTACAGCGCGCGAGAACACTTCAGGACAGGCAAGAGCCGTAACTATACGAGCGTGTATAATTGATGATTAGGTTACAACACAGTGATCGTTATTAACATTAACTACGATTAATAATGGAAGAGAAGTGAAGAAAACTAAAAGATGAGTACATGGAAAGGTGCAATTGGCGTTATTATATAGGACACTAAGGTCCGAACACGAATCCCAGATAGTAAACAGTATAGGTCAGGATCCCAAGTTCTTTCTTTGGCACCAAATGTTTTGGATGACATGTTGTGTAAGCCATAAGTGTAGGTTGCATGAAGTCTACAGTGGGTTACACTGTCATGTTATTGTGAACGTCTTTGATCTACTGTATTGATATGGACAGTCACGTCATTCGTGTGGAGAGCTCTTTGATATACGAACCAGTTAAAGTTATCACGATTTTATCATTATTAGTTAAAAGTTGTGGTTTTGTTGGCTGGCTTCATTTCGTATTCATTTTTTGACATTTCATTGTTTCTTATCAACATTATTATTTTTATGGAGATAAATTTGGGTGTGAGATTTCTATATATCTGGATATATGACCAGCGCAAGAGAAAATGTGGACTGATCTTTCCGTGATTTTGCTGTAGCTGAAGGGTGGAGTGATGGAAAGAGCTGGAGGTCGATTGTAATAGCTGTTGTAGTCTGAACATGTTAACTAAACATGGGGAGAGTCACTTGTCATGGTCAAGGCGAATTATCCATTGCACAGGGTGCCGTGAATGAAAATGTTTTACCAATGTATTCCATAGGACTGAGTATTGCATATATTTTGTTAGACCATCAGATATATTTTCTTCCGATCTGATCAAACTTATGTTAGAAATCTCTTTTTCCTTGAACCCTGCTCGAGCTGCGGCAACATCAAGCATCAGACATTTTCCGATTTCCTACCGCCTTTGTAAATAATGTGTAAAGGACACTTGGAGTCGGCGAAGAGGTCTAGGGGATGATGTGCTTGGTAAGTTGCCGCAGTTTGGTAAAAATTGTAAAAGTTTGGTCAAACATGTCTGAAAAATGTATAACCTCCGCCGCCATGGTATAGCGGCAAAGTCTCTTGGATTTCTAGGACTTGAAGACGAGTGGTATGGTCTGATTGAGTCGTCTGTTACTATGATGATATAACCGAGTTTCGATGGAAGATCGGTGTTGTTGCTGAAAGATTCGTTTGAATCTAATCATTCTGATTGAGTTTAGTTGAATATTAGGGAAACGTATTGATAGTCGTTGACGAAGTGCATGTTTTGTAGCTAGATTAAATTTATTGATAAATGTTGATGGTGTTGATGTGAAGACGTGTTACGTGACTTGTGCCAAGGCAGAAATTTTGGAAAGTCAATCTGGTCACGTATGTCTTATATATGCCTGAATCATTCACATCGATCGAAGCGTTGCGAAGTTTGCATCTCGTTCCAGTCTTTCCAACTTTTGGAGGTAGTGTATTTTTTTGTGTACCAGTACTTCAACGTTATTGATTGTTAGTTGGAAGCCTGAAAAGGCACATGATATAGTTACATATTCTCTCATATTGAAGCGTTTCACTGTGGATATATGTTTAGATTTGTTAATTCCACCGTGCAAGAGATCGTCTACATAAGTACCTGAGAGTCCTATTAGTTAAGAGGCAGGGTGTATGTGGTGACATAAAGAGTCAGGTCGGATTTGGAACATATTTAGATCTTTTATGCGGTGTGATTGGAGTGTTTGAGACCGTACATTTTCGCTTTCTGATAGACCATATAGCGGATGCAGAATTTGTAGACATTTTTTTGCATCCAGTTCCAATTCTGGAACTGCTGAATTTTTTGGTAGGTTCCTAGATAATGTGATGGCAGACTGAAAATACGCTTGTGTAACATCTCCGATTCAAATGTCAAATCCAAAGAAAGTTTCTAGTTCCAAAAGGAGACAGATTGACGATGGTTGTAAAGTTTGTGAAGAGTGGACCATATATTGTTTTTGTTGATCGCTATGGCCACCGATCACAAAGCTAGTCGTGTGTACTACTTTACCATTTATTTTTGATTGTAAATCTAGAATGGAAGGACCAAGAAGAACATTCTCATCAAGTGGTATGTCCTCATTTGGGACTTCTTTAAACGTTCAACTTTTCATGAGGTTCCTGATCTCTTCTTTCTTATCAGCTGTCATTTTGGGTTAAGAGGTACTAGCATCTTTTGTTGGTATAACCTCTGTTAACAAGACTTCATCCTGCACTGATGGTAACTTGAAGGATGAGAAGGATATAGATATCGTGCTGGGAGAGAGGTATGGATTTACCTGCGTAACTGAGAATGGACGTGTTATATAACCTAGTTGATCATGAATGTGAACCAGTTTTGTAGAGTGGTCCAAGTATGAGCCCGTGAAGGGTCCCATACATTCTCCATTTTTGGCAGAATGGCTCTTCTCTTTCGGGACTAGAACGTTATCATCGGTTTCAATTATGGTGTCAGTATCTTTCGGAACTTTTTTTTCAAATCTCTACTATCCCGCATTCGGTCAATGTGCATTTTCATTTCTGCGCGTACCGCAGTTTCAATTTCATCACGTTCATCAGTTGTGGGCCTTCTACCAAAGTCTGAGGGGATGGGTATACGAGGGAATTCCCCGAAAATTTCAGCAGATAGTACGATCTCGTCCAGTTCTGCCGTATCATTTATTTATTTGATAGACAGAGATAGTATAACTTGGAAATCACCTTTCGGCTATTCTAAGAAATGTTTTCGTACCATGATTATAATTAGCTCATGATGCTTCTTGCATCTACTAATCCCTCTGTTAGCCTCAATACCAGATTTTTGTACCTGAACACCTTCGCGTTTGGCGAGACGTATAAATGATGCCCCGGAATTTGATCCCTGATCGACTATTAATCGACTGGAGAGTCCTATGTAAATTGTATTCAAGCATCGGATGAACGGATTCCAGATCGTTTTGGTCTTCATGTTTTTAAGACCAACCGCAGCACCTAAATGTGTGCCTTCACCAAAAACATGGAGAATTTTGTGTTTTGTCCTTTCAAGGATAATGGAGAAAACATCTATTAAGATTCGTTCGTTACACAGGGCTGATTCCGAACTGAGGGAGGATAGGGAGAGGAGGGATGCGCTGTTGACTCGTCGAACGGATCACCTCCGGCGGAGATAATGTTCAGCATTTTAAGCGTTTCAGGATCTGGTTCTGAAGGATGCGTACGAAATAGGATGTTGCATGACTTTGTCGGGCGGGGTGGAAGCACTGGCGAATAAATCGCTGTCATTCCCCAATGTGACGTTTTTTTGTAAAGTCCACAGGTTGAAGAAGATTCTGTAGATGGGATGCGGATTCCGTATTAAGGGGAGGAACCAGTCCTGAATGTAGTAATATAATCCGTCGCTCGTAAATCGACGTCGTCTCGCTAATTTGTTTTTCACGTTGCCGATCATCAACTGATGCCTATCCAATAGATTAAGGCCGTTAAGGTGGCACGTTGAATGACACGACGTATAGTACTACTCCAAACTTTTTCATGGGATGTAGTAGTGACAAGAATTAATTGGACATTTCCTAATGATAGAAATACCTTGTCTTCGAATCTGAATGATAAATGTGAAGGGCTTAAACGAGGTTGTATCTTGAAGTAGTTGGTTATATTTTGCAAATAAAAAATCCAATCATTCTCCTGGGATCCCTTCTATACACACAAAACGCCGAGATATACCTGTCATGCTGTGTACTACCATTTTCTGTTATTTCCACGTTGTTGCGGTTGACTCAATCCCAATTTATATCTTTCCCAGCTAAGTTTTTGTTAGGTGTGCTGTTTCTTTTTTCGTCTGGTATGCTTTCCAGCTTGAATTCGGATAAGAAACAACATGTGTATGAAATATGTGAGGTGACGATACTACTATCCCAGTCTTCATTTATGTCTTCATTCTCTTCTTCGGCAGTGTTCTTAAGTTGAGTATTGAACGTTTGGTGTTCATCTTCCTCGTCAGAATAGGAATCTGGATTTGGCAACTCATCTGCGTTTGCTTCCAATGCTTCTGACTCGCAACTGCTGACCACACCTACAAGAATGTAGACTTCTTTCTCACCCAAATGTAATATTCTATTGATATATCATTTTATCGGGCCAGCCGCTCAGCGGTATGATGTAGTCTAAGATGCAAAACCACATTTGAAACAGTGTGATATTTGATTCCTGCTGTGCTGTTGACTATTGAAATGCGGTGTGGTAGATATATTATTACCATTACTGTTGGGAGGAAAAAGTATCCTTGGTCTGTTAAATGATTCGTGGTTGCAATTGTTCCTGTTATTCCTATCGAAGTTTTCGTTGACGTTTTCTGGCTGCCTGCAGATGTTTTTCTTGTTACTAAATCTTGTTCTTGGCCCAAGACGCAACCGGGTTGCCTTGAATACTGACCAAATAGCGTCATTGCTATGGATGATTGATAATTACCACCCTCTGATGATTCCTTTGTTTCTTTCTGGAGAGTTATAGCGTGGACTAGATTTGTTTGGAACGTCTGGAAATTTAGATTTGCACTGAGTTCTTCGACTCTTGGGATCACGGTCCAAAAAAAGGAAGCTACTGCTCAGCTCAGAATTTTTAACTTGTAAGTGCCATTTTTAAACATGTGAAACATTGAGGATCCATATTTTCAGTGTATATGTATTGTTTAGATAGACACGTACAATCAGTAGTCGGCTCCTCCTCAGTCATGAATACTGACAGTCCCAAATTGGCGACGCGAAGTTGAGCTTCTCGTTGACAAACTGCAGAATTGTATTCCATTATACTTTATAGCGACTGGAAATCCATGTAGTCTTCCACGTTTTGCAGTAGAAATCAGAAGCTGGTTCTTTTAGTATATTCCTAAAAAATCTTTCTGTGATTCTTGAAATGTGATCTGGTTTTCGAAGCGGTGGTAACCACGCAGAGATCTTCTTACAATCTCATCTAAATTGCCACAGAACCACCTATCCTTAAATTGGATGTTGTTGAACTGTGCCATTTGGTCGTTATTAAATTTTAGACAGTCTTTCCCATTACATCTACTTCCAGTGTCTCCATTACCATCATAACGATCATGTAGTAGTTGTCGGGGAGAGTGAGGTTGCTGAAAATGAGTTTGAATTCCTCGAAGGCCAGAGGATGATTTTGTTCCGTTCCTGCTGTATTTGCATTTTATTTTGGAAGGGTGCGGTCTATGTGGCTAAAGGATTTATATTGATCAGAAAAGATACTTGTGGTGCTTCGCTAGAAGTTGGAAAAACTTGGTCGTGTAGGTCTGGTGGAGCTCCAGATGCTGCTGTTGTCTGGATAGGGCATTTTTCATTGGATATATGTTGTCTTTGTTGTTATATCTGTTGGTTCTGTGTGCAGGTGAATGGAGAGTTGTGGTCCTCGGAGGCGATGTTTTCTATACCAGCGGAACTGTGTGGGCTGGTTGGGAGATCAGCTTGTTACGTGTGCAATTTAGAAATGGTGAAGTGTAGTATGTAATCACTACGCAGGCCAACCACACAAGTGTATCGCACAGGCATTGTTAGTGCGGTCTTCTTCTTCCAATACCATGGTGAGAATGGTGACTAAAGAGGCAATTTTTAAGCCATACAAATCGACTTTATCCTTCATAAGTGCTGCAGTTGACAGAAGTATTACAAAATTCACATCGCTGAAGAGATCTATATCATCTGGGAGTAACTAATGTATTTTGTCAAGTAATTACTATGATTTCCAGGCATATCCGTTCTACTATTTTAAATCATTGGAAAATCAGACTGGAATTGTCTTGCGACCTTTTTC
Source organism: Odonthalia washingtoniensis (assembly GCA_032358235.1). Taxonomy (NCBI): domain Eukaryota; phylum Rhodophyta; class Florideophyceae; order Ceramiales; family Rhodomelaceae; genus Odonthalia; species Odonthalia washingtoniensis. The sequence goes on along the minus strand of JAULBU010039917.1, from coordinate 8,723 downwards.
ACATCTCCGTCGATGCTGTTTGTTACCCTTGCCATCTCGCTAGCTATGATGCACCTATTCTATCGATTTATTAACTCTGCGGAGAATATGCTTGTAATATATGGTGCCCTTGGAATCCGCGTGTAAGAAGGGCCGGTATCGATTTTTGTCATATATTAGATGCGTGTGATCCTCCGCTTCATCCTCAGGGATGTTATTTGTTTTGTATTGTGTGGGCAGCGGTTGGGTTTGGTTGTTTGGCTTGGCTTGGTGTTATCTTGATCTGTTTTGATGGGTCTTGAAGAAGTTGTAGTTGTGTCTGTTGGATGCTTGTGTTGATTATCACCTCTCATCCTTTTTTGGAAATATTGGCTTGCAAATTCTTGACAAGCTGGTATTGACTCCGGATTGTTTATCTATTCCAGTAAACAAGATTGTACTCCATGTCGACATTGGACAATCAGCGTAATAGCTAGTGCAATACCTCACACGTGGACGTTGCTACATAGCAGCATAGGGAAATAGATGACACGTGTGCGGATGTTAATTTGGGCACTGTATTCCGTGTGTGTATGTGGGTGTTGGTACTGTAGGAATTGTACCCAATTATGGAGGTTGGCATCCTTTGATGTGGTCATGATGGTTTGGGTGTATGTGTTTGTGGCGATTATTGGCTTATCGAGGTCAGCAAGAGGTCGGTTAACGGGGCTTGGTGTACGGGACAAACCGGTCAGTATATGCAAGTCAGCAAAAGTAAAGTGAACTTTTGTGCTGGCTACAGCGCGAGAACACTTCAGGACGAGCCCGAGCCGTGACTATACGAGCGTGTAGACTTCCTGACTAGGTGGCAAAACCGTGATCGTTATCAACATAAACTACGTGTAATATTGAAATGGAAGTGAAGAAAACTAAAAGTTGAGTAAAGAGAATGTTGCGAATGGCATCGTTCTGTTGAATTAAAACGCCAGAACACGAATCCTAGACAATAGATAGTATAGTTCAGGATTCCAAGTATCTTGGTTTAGTACCAAGTGGTTTGGATGAAATGTTGTGTAAGCTGTGACCGTAGGTGCGATGAGGTCTACAGTAGGTTACATTGTCATCTTATTGTGAAACGTGTATGATATATTTTGTTGATATGGACATTTTTGAACATTTCTTTAAGTACGTCATCTTCTATTGGTCTCTAATCTTCCAACGTTTCTCGAAACTTCACTGGATCTACTGGACACTTCAACAGATCTTGCTCTATGGATTAACTGAGGTATGATGGTATTGAGTTCGTTGCATTCCTGATGGTCACGTTCTTCGGAGGTAGGCTCGTATTCATTGCATTCGATAATAAAACTACTATTTTTCCGTACCGGGTGACTATAGCTTGTCAGGACCTTCCAGAATGCAACGGACTGCTTACTTCCACACCCTTGGCGAAAAGTATTGTAGCCGTTCCTGACAGTAGTTTAGACTTCGTGCGTGAAGACGTTACCGTACTGTTGTTGAAAGATCTCGATCTCGTTGATCTATATTCTGAAAAGGTTATTAGTTTTCTGAATTTCTCTGCCTGTCATGTTAAGAGGTTGGGCTTTTACTTTCTATATTTGTACTAAGGAAGAATCAACCTTCGTCTTGGATGTGTCAGTCTTTCTTGTCAGACCGACACTCCTTTTGGACATGTGCATACCCTAAACTACTCTCATGTATCTCTCATGGGTGGTTTTTGGTGTCCGGATGTGTGGGTAGATGTCCGCTTGAGGTTTTGGCCCCTTAGTGAGCCGTTTGTCTTTATGTTGTACATTGCATATGTGTTGCATTGATGAATACACGTAGACTACACCCCTCCACATGAAGTACGTTTGGCGTTCTTGTACTGTATTGGAAGTTTTTTTCTGTGTAACTAACTTCTCATATGTCCTAAAACCATCCATGAGTGTTGTACCATCCCCTGAGACCAAATTAGTTCAATGAGATGCCTAATGTTTTTGAGGCGTCTATGGAAAGATTGCCTGTGATTTTTGGGAGAAAAATTTTAAACATATAGGGCACGTCTTCAAGCAGGTTGAACGTTGGCTCCCAGGTACTGTCGTCTTCTTCAATGTAAAATGTCATCGACATTTTGACACAACAATTCGTGCAACATACCGATGGGAGAGGGCCGACCGATGATGATTAGATGATAACGATAGTAATAAGGATGATGATCAGATTAAAATAACAATAATTGGTGATGATGATTAGCTGATAGTGGTAATAATGATGACGATGACTTGGCTATAAAAAAAATAAAAATGATAAACGACTACATGATAATAGTGATAATAACAATGAGGACGATCATGATGATGATCAAACATCGCAACGACAATATATGGTGAAACTTACGATGACGATGATAAAGACAATGATCAACAACGACGATGAGATGAAGGACGACGGTAAAAGCGTCATGATGGCTGAGACGAGAACTGAGGACGGCAAGATACCGAAGATGAAGAGCATACCAAAACAAAGCTGAGAAAAACGCCACTACCCGAAGCAGAAGCGTATGAGACCAATGAAACCTACTCGACACAACTAATACAGTCAGACAGTATAAGAAGATACATTACTGTATCACCCAGCTAATGAGAAGGCTAACACGTGGAGTACATACCACAGTTAACACCGGACTAGATTTACAATTCCACGCTACACTATTTGGCGCCCGGCCTGCATTGTACTAGCCCGACTTAGATATCCACCACTTTATTGGATTTCTTTAGCTAATGATATTTACACGTTTATAATTCAATTCCAGTCCCGCCGTCAGTAACGAAACCCGAATTATATACATACGAAAGAAGGGGACGGAAGAAATCTCAATAAAGAAGTTAGACACATTTTACGAAATTAAGATTTTTCCAGAAATAGTATCTCAACTCGACAACACGTCTGGACAAACAAAATAAGGTGCATAACTCGCCTGCAGCTAAACAACACTAGGCAACGGAGCAACGATAATCCAACCGATTATTAGTTATCTTTTGTTAAATAAAAAGTCCAAGAGGAGGTATAATCGTACCTTCAGAGATCCAGGACCGCAAAGATACATCGCCGTATCAGGGACACAACTCAAATCTTAGAAAAGTAGCTGAAGCGCGAGCATGCTAACCAAAACGAATAATAGGAATTAAACTCCCGTAATTGCATATCAAAAATCCTTCTCTAGGAATTTTGCGAGACCTACCCAATAAATAGTCAAACCCGATTTACTGACAGATTCGACAGTTTAAACTTTTACGTAAAGAATTACTTCGTAAAATAAAACCGGGAGGAGATTAAAATCTAAGATACAAAAGACACAGAAGTAAGCGAGGAAATGAGGAAACACCTACGCCAACAAGGAGGAAGCGCAGAATTCCCAGAAGGCAGAAAACACAACGTAGAGAGAAATCCATCAGAGCTGCTAGGCAATAAAAATCCAGTAGACAAGGTGAAGGAAATCTTATCCTAAGCTGAAAAATCGTCAAGCTCCACCCCAATGTTGAATGGAGAACTATTTACAAAGAAACCACGTGGGAGAACCCAGAACAGGTCTGGGAGCATTATCCGAATGTTTTGGACGATCCACAGCCGCTGGGAGTAAACCCCACGCCTGAGGAAGAGGAAACCCATCTAGAAAACATAATGAGTTATACCACCAGTTTGTCTAAAACATACAAATGCTTGTAACTTGAAGGCGAGGACCTGTGGTCGTATTTCATTACCGCGTTCCAACCACAAACTATGAATCTTTGGGACAGGGAAACCACAACCATATGGTACAGATACATGAAAGACAACTGCGTCCCCCTACGAACCAGCTGGAAAATCCGCCAATCACAGCTCTTGATCGAAGTCCTATACAGGCAAAAATACAATTCTCCAGCAGGATATACATAAACAAGAGAAAGGACTGACGCCCTGAAGGTTGAAGCAAACGCCGCAGATTTTGGCGACAAAAAAAGCAGGATATGCAGAGAGAAAAGAGGGGAAAAAAAAGGTACCAGAACAGAACGAAAATAGAGCCAATGTAGAATAATCAACTTGGCGACACTAAATACACCCAGATCTCCAAAAAAGGTTTTAGAAGTACGACGCAAAGGGAGAAAAAGAGTTCCAGTACGAAGAAGGATAACCAAGTGACGGAAATCGCAGTTAAAATAGTAGTAACACCAGAGAGGACGCGAGATTCGAAAGGCCTAGAAGATTCTGGAGGGAGTAGATTGGTAGAGAAGGACTACAAGACGATAAGAACCACCAAGGAAATACGCCACCCTCTTACTGAACTTATAAATCTCCGCTATACAGAGACGTAAGGAGCAAAAATTAGGACGAGGAACATAAGAAAAAAGGACTCGAAATAAACTGGTTGATGCGTGCATTTGTAAATAAAAAATTGTTGACCGGCAGCTCGTATGAATACCTGGACAACACCACCAGCGTGTTCGAAACCCTTTCCAACAAGTGCGAGGTTACAGAGGATAAGAAATTGAATGCGGTGCCCGTCATGTTGTCTGGAGATGCTTTAAACTACTACGAAGCCAATGACGAGAAATACACAACTTATGCCTCGGCGATGGACTTGATAAGGCGCTGGTACAATAATGTATACAAGAAGACCTGCATCATTAAGAAGTAGCAGGCCATGATTCTATAGCAGGCCATTGAAAATTCCCTGTTAGAATCGAAGTAAGTGTTTTGAGAAGACATATGTCACTCAGAAGCTCACTGCAAAGACAATGAGATACAATTTACAACTATGACCACTTCTTTAGAGACAGACTACTGACTGCCGTTGATAAATCAAGCATCCAGACAACAGTGAGAGACCGTATGCCCTAAAATAGCCGGGATGCAGTGAACCGTATTGAAAATCAGTTCAGCGATCAGCCCTGGTCTGCTGGAATCAACTCCGCATGCGCAATTCAGTACGAAAAACAGGCGGTAAATTACTCCCTGGGGGAATCTTACGAAGGGGACTCGCGCAACGATGTGAAAAGACCACACATGAAAAGTAAGAGACCCGAAGGAAGGAGATTCTGCCTAGGACTGTTGAAGGTATTGAATGGGCTGTTTTGTCTGTGGTGATGACCACAGAGCAAACACAAAACACAGCATAGAAAAATTGAAAGCAGCAGTAGATTAACTCAAGGCCAACCACTCACAGCCGCTCATATTTATTGAGGACCTATCCTCAGTTGTCAACATGACCATCCAAGAAGAAGATGACCAGCGTAAGAATGATACTAAATGGTTGAGGTGCGACGAAGATGATGGTGACGATTACATAGGCATGATGAAACAGGAATAAGTAGCGGGCTTGGAACAAGCACTTTCAAATAATGCTTTCGGCCACGGATAGACCCACGTTAACGATATGGCTTCAGCGATGTCGACAATGTATAAGCACTTGAAGCAAGATGACAGTCCTGAATTGAAAGTGGATAACTATAGATACCGGTGCCAACAGGAAATTCGATATCAACCAATTTCAATACAAGGCTTACGAAAGATAATAAGGCCGAAGGATCCCAGTTAGACCATCGAAGAAGGAGGGTTTGAAAGGAATTGGAGGTCTTGGCGCCGTGACAGGATAAGTAACGATACAGATTCCCTTCACTCACCTGGGGATAACAATAGATGTGGAGTTCGCGGTTATGAAAGATGACTGTCCGACGTTGCTCGCCAATAGAGACATGATAATGAATCGACGATCAAACCAACCACCAGAATATTCAGCTCGAGATTTGTAAACGAACTAAAGAGAGCTGGTGACAAGTTGAAGAAGAAATCACGCCTAATCGCTCAGAACTATGCCGACATCTAAGCGGCCGTAATCCCAAAAAAAGAACCAACCGCCCAATGGTTTTCGAAAATCATCTCCCTGTCCATTGCTACATCAATGCCGAGAATGACGTCGTACACTCTAGACATCAAACAAGCGTATATATAATCACATTCTGAGCTTGAAGGGGACGTATACATACGGGCCTGGATGAATTTGCACTAAAAAAAAGGTTTTATTGACGTTTGTGAAGCCGATTTATGGAATACCAGAGTCTGGGTTACACTGGTATCTCACAAACTTGTCACATCTCTTGGACATTCTAAATTTTACACGCGCGAAATGCGACCCATGCGTACTAGTCCGCCAATCAAACGCGGAATGAGAACGGCTGATTTCATATTTTGATATATTAATTCAAGAAGATGATTTACTTGGCCTCAGGAAATCGTCTTTCTTACACAAGGAAGAAGCATCATCCAAGAAATTCCGTTGCGAACCACGGACAGTGACATCCAACGAAGCAACATCATTCAACGGTATAAATATCGCAGAGAAGACTCCAAACGACTACTCGATTACGCAAGGAGACAAAATAGATCTACTTGAAATACCGAAGACAAAAAAGAAGATCAGCAGTCAAAGGACCCTATCCCAGTATTTTGTCTTAAATGTGCGTCCAGACTCTTGCTCAACAATCCAACTGGTCACCCCAGGGAACATCCCCAAAATGGCGCTGGATTTCAAATCTCTCAAGAAATCCATCCTCTTTCTGAAGGACACCAAGGTTTCAACTTTGTTCCTCTCTACTTACCGTCCGCAAGGATCATAGTACTCACCGACGCGTCATTCACGAACGCGAGTGAGATGGAAAGCCAGTTCGGCTATGTTATCCTAATGGAATACCTCAACGACAGATGCAACATACTCCACTAAGGAAGAAGCAATTGCCAGAGAATAGCACACTCCGTAATGGCAGCAGAAATATAGGCATTTATATTGGGTTTCGACTTTTCGTTTGTTATAGAAAAGATGGTATAAGAGATACTTAGAAGGCCGATGCCGATAAAAGAAATGATCGATAGTGGAACGGTGTTCAAAGTCGTTTCAAATGATGGAAGAACAGCCTAACGCCGTTCACAAATTTACATCGTCACCCTACTCCAGAGTTACGATCTAGGGGAGGTGAGATGCATGGCATGTATACCCGGAGTGAACAATCCGTCGGACCCATTAACAAAACCAGCACTATCAACAACGTGTCCCATATATACCATCATGAAGCCTAAAATCCTCTCCTTGACCAGACGGGTCATCATTGTCTCACGAAAAGAAAACCTATGGAATGTAATATTTTATCGACTTTTTGGCACAACAATTTGTGCGACATACCGATGAGAGAGGGGTGACCGATGATGATTATATGATAACGAAGATAATTAACAACGACGGTCATTAAAATGACAATGAGATGAAGGACGACGATAAAAGCGTCATGATGGCTAAAATGAAGACTGAGGACAGAAATATATCGACGATGAAGAGCATACCAAAACAAAACTGAGAAAACCTCCACTACCCGAAGAAGGAGCGTATAAGACCAATGAAACCTACTCGACACAACTAATACAGTCAGACAGTATAAGACGATACATTACTGTACCACCCCAGCCGATCAGTAGGCTAACACGTCAAGTACAGACCACATTTAACACCGGACTAGATTTCCAGTTCTAAGCTACACTATTTGCCACCCGGCCAGCATTGTATTAGCCCGATTTAGTTATCCGCCACTTTATTGGATTTCTTTAGCTAATGATATTTACACGTTTATAATTCAATTCCAGTCCCGCCGTCAGTAACGAAA
>JAULBU010039906.1:0-14697 GCA_032358235.1 Odonthalia washingtoniensis | reverse complement strand
GTATCAACACGGACAAGCACCCAACGCAAGAATAGGAGAAACAACTTACTTAATCTGGTGGTACGGCTACATACAGGCTGAGGATACCTGGGAACTCATCAGAGAACTCCCGAGGAACAAGTTAGTGAGCTACTATAAAATGAAGAAGATTGAGTTGCCGGCCAATATCAACAAATCAATTGCCTGAAAGAATCGGATTAAATAATCCCAAAAACTGGTGACCAGAACCTAGAAGCAAAGAAAACGATGAGAAAAAAAACAAATGAAAAGAGATGGCAAGGCACCTGGATTTTAGTGTTCATTGGATAGTAGCGCCATCAAGGATGTTAAAATGTCATCCACATCGGTAATATCGACGTTATTATTCAGACACTCAAATAGAGATACACATGTAACGAAAATATATTTTGCTCCACGTGTACACAAAAAAAGTGAAAACGTGAAAAGACTGGCAGGGAAGTGTTGTTTGGACAGTTGCTCCATCGGGGATGATACAATGGTATTCACACCTGTAATATACACGTTATTGCACTACTGATGGAAAAAACGTGAAAAATTGAAAACGTGAAAAAATTCCGGTAAGGAAATTGCACCTGTATTTCAGTCTTGATTGGACAGTAGCGCCATCGTGGATGTTACAATGTCATTCACATTGATAATATTGACGTTATTGTTTAGACGCTCAAATGGGAATACACGTGTAACAAAAATATATTTTTCTCCACGTGTACAAGATATTGCGAAAGGCATTTAACTCGCCACATGGCGCCAAAATGATAACAACGGTGACAACGCCAGACGAACAAACCATCCGCAATGGACGCAGACTCCAACCCAACATAACACATCCCACACATAAGGGGAGTGGAGACTCGCAACTTTTCGGCGCTTTCAACATTCAACCTAACAGATGCAATTTTCTGAAACAGTCAACACTACACTAGTGGTCGTTTCCCCAACAGTACAAACTGAATCACCTAATCCTGGTTCAGCACGACAAAACTTACCGCTACTTCATAAGCGTCGGAACAATACACCTCCCGAACAATTGGCAGCATAATACGCAAACGAATAAATTTATCTGGTTATGAATCAACAAAAACACTGAACACCAAACTCTAAAAGAGGTAGCCGAATATTTGACACGAATTAAAAACGTGGTGAAAACAAACGAACAAGATCGAATATAAGAAAGACGACCGCGGAGTTACGCGCGTAACTCAACCCAACTCCCAACGAGGTAACGATCATCAACTCCGGCCTTACGGAGGAATTGCCTTACCACTACAGTATCATAGTCGGTACCAACACTCCCGGACGCTGGAGATGGATTAGAAATAATTGCAGAAACATGTCCACGAGCCCCGGATGGTTCCCCATACGAGTAAATGGAAAGCACAGACTACTCCATCTCGGCATCTTCGTTATCCCAACAACCAACACCGCTCGACGGGATACGTTCATCACCACCATCACGGTTATTACCAGCAGAAGTACCAACCCAACCATCTAGGACAGTGTCAAAGTCGAAACCCAACTGGTGACCCTCAGAAATCGGCGCAAGCTGTCTAGCAAAAAACGCTTCACCTCCGCTTCACCAGTAGCATGACGAGCGAAGGGATCGTAATACAACCAGTTATCCCGGGACCAACACGCCCGTGTGAATTATCTTCTTTCTTCTCCCCACGTGCACGCCACATGGGCGACAGTTGCGTTAAAATCCGTGCGCTCGATCACACGCAAGGGACCAAGGTACTCGTCCAAATTCTCTTGATTTCCAAGAATTTGTACGAGGTCAAGCTCTTCACTGAATTCAATCGTGTGAGGAGAAGTGGCCCAAAGCCGTAAATTATCATACACTTCCTAAATATTTAAGGTCGCAGTCTTAGCCACCATTTCGGAGTGAGCAACAACTCACCATCCGCTATCTGGGTTGTTATGCATTTCTGATCAAATATAGGAAAAGCACGGAAGGAAGTTCAATAAAGCACCCTCTGGTAACCTCAACGCGACCCCAGCTCTTGGTTAACTTTATACAACCATTTTTTCGCGTGTTGGAGAGAAGATGATGATGAGTAGCGCATTGGTAGGGAACCGCCAAACCATACGTTAACCTAAATCGACGTTCGTCTCTAACCTGGACTTTCCAGTATGCGGAGTTCTTGCGGAAATTCCAAAATTCAGCCTTAACGGAGGATTTTGTGATTAGCATAGCCTCATTTAAAACCATGAGTTGTCCTCGCCAGCCTTCCAACATCTCGGCTGTGACCTTATCGATATTTTCTACGTACTATATTTCGCCTTGGGTACGATAGAGGAATAGGTCTGCATGGATATTATCCGGAAGTGTCGTAAACGTCAAGAAAAGGTTCAGACCGGCATGATCCGCCTTGGAAAAATCAGTACAAACACCAGAAATGGTTCGGCTGCCCCCGACCCGAAGGTCGTCGTCATAACAACATAATTGTTTCCACCACGATTCGATCTACATCGCCGTTAACGAGATACCGCAGGGAAGAAAACCGTTACTTGCATAACGCGGAATTATCTACCCATCCAGGACGGCCGCCTTATCGAACCACGGGGCCCGCCCGTAAAGTTCTGGATCATCAAACGGTCCGGCATTATCATATGCGATTGGTTCCAGGTACGACTTGTTCGCAATAGCCAAGAATCTGGTCCATCTCCTCTTCTCCTCTTGAGGTATGTTCGTTTCAACTCTCGGGACGGAGATATGTTGTACAACCAGCGTAGACAGGTTAAGAGTTGTAATTCCACGGGTGGAAACAGGGGGTATCCCTACTTCTAGTGCATTGACGGTTAGTACGGTTGAAACCGGTTGATTATTAGCTCCACTCAAAGTAGGTGTGTAGGTCACAGGAGAAGTCTCTTCGTTCGCGGAAGGTACACTCGCTGAAAGATGATCGAAGTAGAGAAAATACCACGGATAATTCCGGTCGATAACGTACGCCAAGGCATGAATGGGTGGAAGAAAGCATGAAAAATGGATAAACTGGAATTAGTTATTTCACCGATGACTCTCACAGAGTGTTCGACTCTTGAAGAGGGGGTCGTGTCGTCAATTCGTTTTAAGACACGTGAATCTTTTAGTGACTTTTATCATATTTTTTATTTTGTGTAGGACCACATTTTCAGGTGGCTTTTCACAATCGACACGTGAATGTACGACATTGTTGCCCATTACACTGTACCAGGGGCTCCTGCTCCGCTACCATGTACAATACGCTATCCTGCCATTCGACAGCAGGTGAAGCCTACTTAAGAGGTTTTTACGTGTGCCTCTCTTCAACTCCAATAAATACAAGCGTTTCTCAGACTTCATCTACCCCCGAAATTTTATTCGTCGCGAAAATAAAGCTCTTTCGGCTCTGGCAGAACGTACACTGCGCCAGCGTTAGTCAATTCTAACTCTTTACAAGCGTATACAAGAACCGGAGACCGTTAGCCGCATCATCACTGGTAACCGCTCCAACCGCCTCACTCCTCACGGAGTAGACATTGGACCATCGATCAACCGTTTCGGCACGCATCCCCCATCCATGCGACTCACGTCGTCACACAACCACACCTGCGTCTTACAAACACCGGGACGACAGCTACGTACTCACTCAGCATCATCCTACCTCCCCTTTTATTGGTGGAGTGCACTGCTCACACGAGCTACCGTGGAACGAGGACTCCGAACGCCCTTAGTGATATCTTCCTTTCTTCCTTTCTGTAAGTGCATTGCACTACATACTCCCCTGACTTGTCTTCAAATTTCCGTCATATGACTGTAAAGCAGGTGCAACATCGACGTCATCGTTCCACGTTCCTTTTAACGTTCCATCTTCGCAGTGGTCTTCTCTAATAACTATTCTTGCAATAAAAATAGTCATGTTTTTCGTAGTTTCATTCGTAAAATCCCTGAGAGATGACGGTTTTGGAGATTATTTCGTTCGTTTCGATTTCATTCAATCGCAACCCCTCAGTGTCTTATCATTTGCATATCCCAGCTTGCATGTCATGCACATAGTACTATCACACATTCAGATTTTGATTTTTTGTAGTTATTGCCGTTTCACTACTTTTCATAATCAAAAATTGGGTTGAAAACTATGTCAATCATTATACATCCCACCCATTTCGCTGCTTTCATGTACTTATCATTATCTCTTTTTTCTAATTATTTGTTTTCTTTTATGACGTTTTTCCGTTGTGTTGTTTTCTGCCTTTACCTGGCTCATGAGCTGGCATACACCGCATAGTGCTAGAAGGGAGAGCTGGTATCTTCTACATCCAACACCCAACTGAGAACGACACAGAAATGGATATAGTCGGAAAAATCTGGGTACAAAACGAAAATCGGTGAGAGTTACGCACGCTCAATCAGGCCAAAATTCAACGGTCAGTTACTAGTGACTTACTGACACTTTGTATGTCAAATGTAACGATTAGATTTTTCAAAAAATGACTGAATTATATCCGCCAATAGCTATTATGAATGATGGAACTTACAAAAAACAGCTGATGTTTTATGTTGATGCAGCAACTTGCGAGAGTTAAATTTTTGAATTAATATTTCTACATTTTTATTAAACTTTTATAAATTGATTGACCCATTTTTAAATCCCGTTTCGATTGCGTAAATTTTCAGTACAGAGAAAAAAAACAAAAAAATGCTTGTGTTTTGAAAGTAGAGAACCGTAGAAAATACCACCGATAAGCTGGAGGTATTCACTACTGCGATTCGTACATAACCAAAGAGCATAACCCGCCACCTGAACATGATCGCAAAATAAAAATTTCATTTTCAACAATATAAAATGAAATGGTAAGACAAAGAATTGTAAAATGAAATCCAACGTCGACTCAAAACAACACAAATACCAGTGAGACAATTAACATCATTACTAATTCATATTTTCTTCAATATTGCTGCAATTTCACTCACCCTCAATGACAAAGATCCCAATGAAACGGAAACTATCATCAACTTGACTGATGATGTAAATAGAAGTCCTAATTTAAATTCTACGACATGTACTAGATCTCAGTCATTCAATAAAACCGCTTCATCGCCACTGTTGTGGGATGAATCGAAATTGATTATAAGGTTAGTAAAGGAATAAATGACAGAGTAGTGACAATATTGGAAAATTTGCCAAACATTTTCCCCAGTAATATAAATGGTCATATTTGTTTTGTGCAAAAACCATCAGACAGAACATTTTCGGCTGACGGAACATATACTGCATCTGTATTTGTGAAGACGTTGTCTGATGGATCATACTCTGTCAATTATAAGGAGTGGAAAAACTCAACTGTGAATAATTTGTTTGGAAAGAATGTCAAAGTTCTAAGAAAAACTCTGGGCTACAGCGAAGGTCATGATAGTTACATGTTTTTTCAATCATATTCCGTCGTTTTCAATATCTTTCCTTGTACAGCTCTCTTCAGGTGCGTCGTGTCTACTAACACGATTCCTCCAAATTTCTTAAAGGTACTGCTACGCCCTGAGGTACAGCAGAACAACCGTACGAACTTGCAACTGAGTCTCCAAAAGTGAAATCTCCCCTAGAATGAAGCTTCTATTTGTGTCATTATCTGACACATTTTTCATGCCGTTTCGGATGATAGAATAATGAGCCAGGTATTGCTCCACTCCATCTATTTTTCTGTAATAACTCAAAGCACTTGACCCACGTTCAACCAAATTTCGGTATATCTTTTACCATCTTTCATAGTTGTGCATTGGTTCGCCCGATGAAACGGTTTGTTTGGTCGAGCGGTCGTCGTGTACGTTAATAAATTTTGGTGGTGACTTGAGAAGAGGAGAGCTATTTAGACTCAACCCTCTAAAGCGTTTCCTTTTATAGTAAAATTATTCCCCTTTGTAAAGGAAACCTGGGTCTAAAATCATTCACATTAACAGCTCTACGCGTAATCTAAATTACAATTATCCAATCAAATTAATTGCAATGTAATCTGCAACCTTTCTGTAGCTAAAATTGGAAGGTTCAAGATTGCATCTCTGGCTACAGTACTAAAATGATACAGTACAGTACACCCCGTTACTGTATTTAATGTCACTTACATTAATTTCCAATGCGAAAAGTGCTGCGAGAAACGACAAATAGTGTATGTGACATTACTTTTCCACTGACATTATTTTTCAAGAATTAAAAATTAATGTCAGTGACAATAATTAAAATGGGGAATATTACTGTCATCAAAAGTATAAACTAATTTACTGAGACGGTCCAAAGGCGGATTCTCGGGCAGCATCAAACACCTCAGAGTGCTTCTTTACCATTCTTTGCAACTCGGGTGTCAACTGAGTAGGCTCCCACTGTCCCTTCGTATTTAACTCCATACCTGTGCATATCATGGCTTTCCGTGCATAGTTTAAGCCATAATCATCACGCTGTTGATTCACTTCGCGTACACACCTTGCGGAAAGTTTCAAAAAGAACGACTTCCCTGGATTGCACAATTTGCCCGAAGTATCCTACCACATGCCATTCTTGATCATTCCCATTTTGTAGGTCTCCCAATGTGTGCTCCAGGCACGTTTTATTTTTTGGATGACGAAGCTGTCACACGGCTGAATGAGGTGGGTAACGTTCGGAGGGAAATACGCAATGTCCGTTCTTCTTTCCTCAGCACCTTCCTTCAACTCCGGTGTTTCCATATGCCCACTGCAGTTGTCAATGTACAACACACGTTTTCGTTGGTTTGGAAGCTGTCGTATCACACGACGTTCACGAAGCCGTTGAGGCATCACCATTGTGCCAATTCTCCTTTTGGTCCTGTTCGATACACGACGCCAACCACGTTGTCCGGTGCAGTTCTGATCGGGTAGTGTTTGTCCTTTTTTTAAAGATGAGAATAGGCAACTCAAACACTGCATCACGACCCCCACTTAGTCTGACAATCATAATAAACCCTTCTCCTCCACTTATCACGTCAGCATACTTAACGTCGTAGTTTCCACAAAAACCTAGTGTCCGTCCATGGTCCATATTGATGACGAAGTGTGTTTCATCCGCGTTGCTAAGTTCATTTTCGTTCAGCTTACCGGAAATAATTAACCCGCTTACAGTGACGAGATGAGCGGCAGCTGAAACTTCTATTTCGAGCTCCTTCCTCGGACTTAAACGATGTTTACCACGATGCGCTCTGCTAACAATACGGAAACGTTCTGTGAAGGACTGCATCCAGCTTTGGTCCAATTTGGTATGGAGAGGTTGGTCAGACATTTCATGCACCATCTTATAGCTATAAGCATCGTTTTCACTGTGTTCCAGAAGATCGAGGTCTAGACGGCGAAGGGCGGAAAGGTTGAACATAACGCTGAGCTTTCGAAACCGGTCAAATTCATAGCGAAGGTCTTGTGTAGTTCTTCAACCCAGGGAGCCCGGTGGAATCCCCTACCATGTCTTGCCTTGAGCCGCACGCCCTTCGGACCTGCGAAAGTGCTGCGAGAGATTGATTGAGGGCCGATGTGGTCACTTCCTGGAAAAAGAACTCGATCTTCCGTGTACTGTTGTCGTGTTCCCTAAAGTCGCTTTGAACCCACAATGTTTGCGTTTGAATAGAAACGAAAATATTGTGGAAAGTTGCGGACTGTAATCGATGCGATGTGCTTTTTACCATAGGTAGCAGAATGTTGCTGCATCCAACCAACGATGATAGAACGAGTGGATATCGGTAATACATTATGCACAGTGTGGCGGGCTGTTGGTTGAGATTCTATGGGTAGGTTCTCAGGCGATGTGGCTCCTGTTATCAATTGAGAACAGGGAGCCATGTCAACTGCGGTTGCAATCTGACGTCGTTGTGCTACACGCTCAAAGCATGCGATGATCGGAGATATTTGAACCATAATGCGCTGGTTGGTCGTCCAAATCGGGTGTGGATAGCAGTTCTTGACAGTCAGTATAAATATGCCTTGCACGTTTTACTGTGTTTTTCACTGTAGTCACGGCGGTGGCGACGGTATCGAGCCAAATCGTTGTCGAATTACAGATATAGAACAAAATACAAAGTTCGGTGTACAGTTGTATTAAAATTTACACTATCTTCTCAATAAGTGACATTAATTAATTATTCGGATAAATCTGAAATATGAAAAATAATGTAACTGACATTAATTTTGTAATGACATTAATTAAAGCATGACATTAAATACCATAACTGGGTGTAGCCGTACGTACTAGAAAATCTTGTGGTTTAACTGACTTCTTTAACAATAGGATCTCAGACCAAACCGAGAAGTTCGAAAATTCCTTGACAAAAACAGATCCGGGGTTGGCTCTTGAAAATCTGAAAATGTGATAGCGTGTGATTCTGAATGTATTTGGAACCGTACATTTTTTCAATTATCATATTCCAAGTTACTCAGCGTAGGCATGTGGAACAAATAACATGATTAGTTGAGGAGCTTTCATGAACTACGTTCATCTTTTCTTTAGGTGTAACAGCATTTTGTTTCTTCAAACGCTGTTTCACGAATCCGAAAGATCCGTCACACCTATTTTTTGTATGTCCTGCAACTATAAAATGCAAAGTTTTCTCATCTTCTGGTTGCACAGTAACCCACTAAAGAAAGAACCAAAGCATGGAACGGTTTTTGTCTTGTCCACCACAGTTATCTGCTTGTAACAAAATTCGTCGCAATTACTTCGAAAACGTACTGCGTTGTTTGGCAATATTAATATAGTGATACATAATCGAGGCAACTTCGTTCGCGGTCTTACTTCCTAGCCAATACCCCTCGGGCCAGCACTGTATATCTGTGTAGTTGAAGTTGCTAATAGAAACGCCAAAAAAGCAAATTTCAATCCAGTGAAAAAGTAGAGCTGTCCAGGCTGTCGAAGTAGTTGGGGGAGAAGAACTTTTCAGCAAAATCAAACACAATGTGTATCAAGTCACCATTTGGGTTTTCTCATGCAGCATCTTGACATTCTCTGTAGTTAAGAAACTCTGCACTTCCTTGGTCTCTGTGATTCATTTTTGCTAGAAGGATACAATCTCGAAGAGTATCGTTACACGCAATATTCGCTGTATTGATTACGTTCGTCCAGGTATCGCAAAAATCTGAACCAGCCTTACTGATACGAAGAGTACGACGAAGAGTAAACCATACTTTACAAAAAGCCTTCTTCACGAGTGGTGCGTTGGGGTGCGAGGCACTAGATGTTCCATGTACACGTGAAGTCGTGTAGAAATCCATTAGGTCCTTCCAATTTACGGCATAGCTGCTATAAACGTGCTCTCTAGGTACATCAATCTGCAATAAATGTAACGGTCTTTCAGAAGTAGATCCTCGTCCGGTAGGGCACATAAAAGCATTATCGTCAGCGTATTTATCAAGAAAGGCAACAGCAACATATGTCTGAGGGGTCCAAATTTCTTTCCTCCTTTTAGAGAGGTTATGTGCATATATAGATATATATCAGAGCTCCGTGAAAATTCACTTGCATGCCCATTGATACTCCTTGGATGCATATGGACCACAGAACTGAAGCACAAACGGCAAAGTCTTCTTCGTTTTATGACATATACTGTTTGCGCTTGGTAACCTGCAGATGCAGTGCTATGGTTGCGCTTACGAGTTGAACCCCAGTTAGTATCCCACTCATTCAAATCATTAACGCCTCCTGAAGGTGATGTAAGTGATAAAAGAATACAGCGTGAATAATGAAACCCTTTCTTGTTCTTTCATACCCGCGAAGTAGTCCGAAATATCCTAAACCCCTGAAAGATCGCAGTTAGGAGTGCATGTGCATTGGGATGAGTAAGTATTAAAATGACGCTGTACGTCTATTTTGATTTCACCGTCATCAGTGTCGTATCCATCATCAGCTGTACCTTCATTCTGAGGTAAATCGGGAGTGGTTACCGAATTGTTGATTTCGGATTGTGATAGAATTTTTGAGGAAGCCGGGTCCATTGTTGAAAAATCTATGCAATTGTTCGGAGAGATGAACTGGGGGCTGTGAAAAAAGATTTACTCTTTTCTCATGCTTGCAGACAATTTCTAAAATTTTAATGACAAACATCGTGCGGTGCAATATTAGTATACGCGCATACCTTTTGAACGTAATTGTGAGGTTTTACTCTTCTGTCAATTTCGTCATTTTCTTCACGTTGTCACGCTTTTGGCCACGTTTTCTGTCACGTTTGACACGTTTGTCACGTTTTCTGCGTTCGGCCTAGTTCTATCACTCGAACCATCGGCAATGTGTTTTCCGGAGCACTGTACACCCATTACAGTATCTTACTGTACCACGTGTACAGGACGTTCCACTTTTGACATCAGGCAACGGGTGGAGCGTACTTAAGGGGTCTTCCACCCTGAATTTCTTGAATGATAATAAATACAAGCGTTCTTCCGACTTGGACTGTCCCAAAGCTTGGACTCGACGTAATCATTGAACTTCCTTTGGCTCTGGCTTTCATCTGTCAACGGAGAAGTTAATCTATCTACCCCACCTTACGCGCGTCGTTTACTCGTTATTCCAACGTTAGTCGCGATTCCTCAGTAGAACCGTCGTCTAACTCCAGCTCTCACGAGGCAGTCACCCAATCACCCCGTATTCTCGCACGAAGTGCGCTTTCGCAATCGATATTCTATTGACTCTCGTCGTCAGTTCATCTCCCGACGCGACCATTCGTCGGAAAGTCAACCACTACATTTACATGCATCTATCTGCCTTTCCTTTCCTTTTTGGTGAAGTGCAACAACCTACGAGCTTCTCGGAAAGAAGACTTCGAACACCTTTAGTGACTCGTCTGCCCTTTTCTTTGGGTGCATTGCACTACATCTGGTCTCCCAGCCTAGAATATCTGTAAGTGGCAATTCACCAATGGACGCCGACAAGACCACGGGCATCCCCAGACCGCCCGGATTACGAAAAACACGGTCAGTAACCGGAGGACTACCCACTGGATGGCGTAATGCATCCCGTGCAGCCTCACGTTCCGGTTCCCGCACTGATAATAAAGAACCAATGGATCCACCCGAATCAACCGCCGAAACTGTCGACGAAACTGTAGTCCAGTGCATTTGTGCTGCGGAATCCGCCGACTTCACGAGTCATTTGGTAGAATTAATCAACAAATTTTGTGGGCTTGGAATAGTGCGCATCCTACTTTGTAGTTTCTTTCATCGGTATGTATAGAGTATTGGAGGTCCTTTTGGGGTAACGAAAGAATTGGTAGCGTGCACACAGCCGTAATCAATGAGTGGAAAGACGTGAATTGTTCCTCATTCAATTTGAATGAGTCCCGGTTATTATTCTTCAACATCTCATTAAGTTTCGACGCTGGGTTTGTGGAGCTTTGTGAAATCATCTGTAGACCTTGCAGTCCCAAGAATGATCTTAATTCCATCTTCGACGTTGGTGGTTTAGCTTTCCGGATTGATTCCGTGTTTGTTCGATCTATTTCCAGTTCTCCTGGTATGATGACATGACCGAGGTACTCGACGGTATTCGTGAAGAAGTGGCATTTCTTGATCTTTAACGTGACGCCCGCCGCTGCGAGGCAGGCTAGGATTTCACTCACATGTTTGATGTGTTCTTACACGGTCTTGGAGTAGATGATTACGTCGTCCAAGTAGATGAGAAAAGTATGCCATTTGAACTTGGTAAGAATGAGGTCCACAGCGCGTTGAAACGTTGCGGGTGCGTTTGTAAGCGCGGATGGCATTCGGTTGTTTTGATATGTACCCACGTGACAGACGAACGCGGTTTTGTGTTTATTTGCTGGTATAATCGGCACTTGCCAATAGCCAGTGTAGGTATCTAAGGTTGTGAATATATTGGCATCTCCAAGTGAGTCGATACACTCGTCCATGCGATGAAGTGGGTAACTGTCTTTTACGGAAGCTTGGTTAAGCTTCCGGTAGTTGATGAAAAACCGGAGTTTACCGACTTTCTTAGGCACTAAAAGTACTAGTGCTGCCCATTAGTAGTAATCAGGTTAGATGACTACGGCCTTGAGCTGCTTGTTTACCTCTAATTGTTCGAATTCCCTTGTCTTTGGTCCTGCTAGATATGGTGGTGATTTGAACGGCCTAGCACCGGGGATGAGATCTATGGCATGCTTGGTCACATTTATGTTTCCCAACTTACCGTACCACGTTGCTTCGTGTTTCTTCAACATGGCCCCAAACTTATGATGGTATTCTTCGGTACTCCTAGTGGTACATCTTCTGCGTTTGTTGGCGTCTCGTCCTGTTAAATATGCGACTCGCGAAGTTCGGAAAGATGTTTCTTAACGCCGGGTCTTTAGTGTATTGTTGACTTTTCCTAAACATGGAATCTGGTTGCCTTGGCAGATGTGATTCGGTGATTAGGCCGAGCATTTGAGCGTGAGAAATATGCGACTCCACTATCGAGGTTGGGTGTGGGCTTACATTAGCAATATGTTGCTTTAGGAGCAGTGGCTTTGAGTATTCTCCAAAGTTAGCAACTAATATCCGGAAAGACTTTCCGTCTATTACGTCAGCTATTCCTGCACCTGTGAAATATAAGTAGTTGTCGTATAGGCGTGGTGTTGGTTCAACGAAGATTAACCCTGACGTAATGTCTTGGCTGGTATCCAGATTTTTGTTGCCGATTGTATAATCGTTTGCTCTGAGACGTAGATTTTTGATGTCGTCCTCTCATTGACGGGTATGTATTCCTGTTCCTCTAGTAACGATGAGACGTTCAAGAGTCTCTTGTTTGGCTTGCAGATGATTGGCACCGTTGTACCATCCTTAACTTCGACTAACCGCCTGCGCGTGCAGGTTGTTTGACGTGTTTGTCGCAAAGGTCGCAACCGAGGATGACTGTCGATGTATACACATAACTAGAACGGAACCGTGCTTGACGATGGCAATCAGTGTCAGGTGGTAACACAGTTAGACGGGTGTAATTACGATGCTGTATTCGTGGAAGACACGGATGAATGTTGGAACCTGAAGTGAATACTTGTGGATTGTTTGTGGATTCTAGAGGTGTAGTACGTGTCGTATGTGGATTGGCTGTGGATTCTAGAGGCGTAGTGCGTGTCGTATGTGGATTGGTCTGGGGTATGGGAATAGATATATGATATGCAGTTAGAGAGTGAGGCGAGTTGTTTCGTGAAGTAGGAAGTGAGTACTGTAAAGCGGGGAATTATGTAAGTAGAGAGGTTTGGTTACGAGATAACAGTACAGTAAGGTTTTGGGCAAGGAAGGGATGAGTATTGACAGGCTAACTGACTACAGCGCTTGTCGTACTCTAGACGAGCGCGAGTGAGTAACGATACCCACTTGGTGACTTATTGACTGGGTGACTACACCTAGTCGGGAATAATTATAAACAGAAGTTTAATAATTATATGAGAAATAAGTAAAGAGGGAAAGGAGAGGAAAAGAGAAAGGTGCGAAGGACGTTCTTATAGTAAAAATGAGAGCGTCGTTAGTCGAATTATTGAAAGTAGTCCATGTTAGTCACTAGATGTGAATGTGAAACGTGTGTGGGAAACGTGTACCTGATGCTCCAGCCAGTTTGTGTATTCTTGTTCCAGCAGAATTTTTGGTCAGAACTAGTGTGATATCTTTCAGAAGGTATATGAGACTACTGTATTCGTCGATTTCCGGCGTTGCAAAACGGTAGGTCACGTAATAGGTCAACATCTCGGTCAGGGATCCGAGTTGCGTGGCTAATGTTATCTTCCCGGCCATATTAATGGGTCGGTTGTTAACGTCTCATATGTTGGAAGACCCTTCGATGTTTTGATGAATTTTTCCGACCCTTACAGTAAATCGGAGTGTCTAATGAAACTAGCTCCAGCGCCGGTATACAGAACTGCAGCAAACCGTTTTGTCGAACGTAATGATAGACCCAAATTGGCGTACAGTCTATAGTTCGTCGATCCAGGACGAAGATTTCATCCGGTGTTTCTATGCGATTCACTTTCCGCCATCGGTGTTGGAGACAGCCGAAAGTTTTCGTTGAAGATGAAGATGATGGTGGGGTAGTTGGGGTGACAGGGACGGCGAGGAGACTTTGTGAAGGAGCTGACGGACGGCTCAAAATTTTCTTTGTTACAAAAGAAAATGTTTCGACAAGCCCCCGTGTTTGTTTTCCTGGGTCTTTCCTCTGTTGATTTCATCTCCAGCTTTGAGGCTGTTGTTTTGTTGACGTGCTGTCACGGCGAGAATTTTCACACGGTACGCGAGGCGGTATCATGTACACGATCCTTTTCAGCTGGCGACAACTTATTATAGTTAGTGATTGCACGATCCATTGAAGCGTACACTTCAGCTAAATGTGGTTAAACTCGCAGCCTTAGTTGAAAATCAATGGTTGTTGCCTCGTATTACTCCGTTTGTTGTTTGTCCACCCCACACGTGTTGGTGTTGATGATCGGTAACCGAAATTAATGTATCTTGGTATTACTGTATTTGCATAAAGGTTTATTTCTTGCTTGTATTCTTCCTCCATCACTGTGGGTGGGGTTTCTGTGGTATACACGGAATATTCCGAAATGACTTGGTTATATTCGAATTCTTCTGTGAAGAGTGCTATTGGATCGTTCGCGAAGTGAATTTCGCGCGTTTTTCGACATTTAACTTTAGTTGGTAACCTAATGTTCGTCATTCCAACGCGTTGTGCGCGATATGCGTCGCATTAGTCTTGAGCGTACTGGAAAAGG
>JAULBU010039895.1:0-14697 GCA_032358235.1 Odonthalia washingtoniensis | reverse complement strand
TTTCGACTACAGTTGCGTACACGTATTAATATATGACTACTACTCATTACTTTACCGACATTTTTAGTTTTATTTCGCCTAATAGAGGCCATTTTTTCCTATAAAGAGAGTTCTCTGAGCAATTTGACTAAACTCGTCTGGTCTTCACTCATCACTCTAATTAATATTTTATATTCTCTTCCCTATTCCCCATACCTCGTCTCTTTTGAAGGACAATTTCATAGAGCATTTTTGGACTTTATCAAATATACGGATAATTTCGATAACTTGGCAAAAATTTGAAAATTAGCAATTCTTGGGTGGCTTCAAGACGACGAACTGTGACGCAGTAATTCACATAGTTCCGAGAAACTGCAATCAGCAAGAATTCGTTAGGTTGATATTGTTAGGAACTATTACGAGAAGACTGGTAACTTCGAAAAATAAAAATATGGGTAACTTTACCGTGTTTAGCTCTGAGATGGTAGATGATCAAAACTTAATGTTCTTGATCTTCTTTTTCATTGAAAGCAAATAATAGGGAAGCCGCTTATATACTAAAAACTGGAGTACTTTTCTGGATTGTGGAACCATCAGATAAGAGAAGCATAGAAACGTGTGAATAGAAATAGTTTAGTTCACCGACATGGATGAACCCGACGTGTAGAATTCCTTACTCTAGAATCTTAGATAGATCCAATACTTCCTAATCGGCATACATAGCATGTAAATATAGCGCTACAATCCCCTATTTTTAAAGAGTAAGCACAGAACGAACTTTATCATAAATAGATTTAGGAGTGATCTTACGAAGCAAGAGGCCTTTAACCATTCTCGGAACAGCTTTGTATACTTGTGTAAGTGGCTCAAGCGTGTCTTTCGAATCTGTGAAACCCTTCCAGTGTACTTGAACGAATAGACCATCAGCGTTGTCGACGATTTAATTTATTGCTGTACTTGCATACCGGTTTTGGAGGTGAGGATATGTGACATGATTGCTTCTGTGTCCATGTACTTGTCATTGTAGAACTTCAGTCGTGTCGTATGTACATCTTCTAAAGCACCATTGCAAAGATCCTCGATTTGAAATACGGAATCCGAAACGGATTTGATGACTCGTCGCGGACCGCGTCAGTGAAACGAAAGTTTCTCACCAGCATAAAATTCATCCCAGGCAACAAGTAAGAAATCTCCTTCACTAAAGTTGAGTATTTCTCCTTTCGAAGCAGCATCTCGAGAATGTTCTCGGTTGGAACGTAGAGTGTTCTGTACAAATGGATTTAATTCCGAAAGTCGGTTCTGTGGAGCAGTGATATTGAATGAGTGCTCCCTCTGAATGTCTGTGATTGTGACAGAGGTAGAATTATCCATGCTGATGAAGGTCAAAATTGGTGGAATGGGAGGCATACCAGTAAATGCCATAATCGGAGCGATATTTTCACTTTGCGGTGATGGAGAGTTGTTGAGAGAACTTTGAACTAGGGGAACTTAAAAGGGCCAATTATCCAGAGCCATTTGTAGTTCGGATAAAACTGCACAAAAACACCTCAGCAACTCTTTTACAAGACATTACACTGCTCCATTTCTCCAAGGTGTGTATGGAAGTATAAAATCGTGTGGTACTTTGAGACCTTTGCTGGCAAGGCGAACAGTTTCTTTTAGAAAATGAGGAGGGCCATCAGAAATTAGTCCAGACGGTAACGAGAAATCAGCACACAAATAGATTATTTCATGAGCTCCATTTTCTGCCGCAGTATCTGAAAACGGAAAAAACCACTTGTAACCGGATTGGTCATCTCTTAACATGAGAATGTATTTCTCGCCCGTTCAGCTTTTTCACAGCTCGATATAATCAAACTGTAGGAGGTCATTGGGCTTTGTCCGGTGGACAGCTGGACCAAATGGGCGTGGTATCTTCCCCCTCCTGTTCTTGAAATACAGTGTATACAAACACGCACAAACGACCGTACTTCTGTAGGCAGTGTTGACCATTCATATTGTTCTTTGAGTGTCTTCTCCGTAACTGTACGAATAAAATGACCGCTAGAAACTGTATATACGATTATACAAAGACATAGTTGGAGGTAGTCGGCGTTATAAAGAACCCAGATAGAACCGTTTGAAAATTTCTAGAGTCCATCCACCAGGTTTAGGATTGCACCGACCGGCTTGTTCGAGTTCTCTTGTGCCACGCATATAACTTGTAATGTGGGTCATTGAAAATCCGCGGCGGAAGATGAAGTTAGAACCGGGATGGGAACCATACGGCTGACCGTAGGTGGAGTTGACCAGTGTCCAAGATGGTAGGCCCACACATTGTCTCGGCCCTTAATGTGTACGCAAGTGTAATCATATATGATTAAACGAAATAAATACCGTATAAAGTGACATATTTATGTCTCGGAAAGGTCAGGAGAACCGAAAGCTGATCAAATAAAAATATAAGAATATTGTGATCAGTGAAGATATAAAAACCTTGCGAAGTCGCTGTAAGCCAAGAAATGCTGTCTAGTGTTACCAAACCAGAATAAGCTTCTTTCTATATAATTAAACAACCAAGTTAGGTCTTATAGGAAAGACCTGAAAAAAAATCCAATGGGCTATGACGTTGATTTGAATGAAATTTTTCCAAGTCCTGATTTGGAAGCTGAATCACTATGCCGGACCAGTGGTCCGATTCTGTATGGCATACAGAATAGGTCGCAACCATGTAAATCCAAAGGCGCTCAGACTCATCGCGGTGAACGAGATTAACCTGATGGTGTAAAGATTGATTTGTTTTTCAAAAGCAACCACTTTAGAATGACCTCAGCCCCCTTACGGAGATAAAGTCGAGATACAGAACGGGAAGTGCGTTTTTCTGTACGGCTGTAGATGCCGTCCATAAATTCATGTAGTTGAGCTATAGTGTCGGTTAAATTCGGTATTGCATTTTAAACCAATTGAATGGCACACAAACATTGTTGAAGGTGCGCTCACGTGATTGGACTTTCCATGTTTAGAAGAGAATCCAGTCGCCTTGAGTCATACCGAATCCCGTGACCAGAAACAAGGTGACCAAACCAGTTCACGGAATTAGAAAAGGGGATGAATTTTGTGGGGTGGAGTCGTACATTCCGCCCGATACACATTTTGATTACCAAATTTATGCATGAAAATAAACCAGATACTGAATGATGGAAGAGAATTATGTCGTCCAGTAAGTTCGTTAGGAGCTCGAAAGGTAATACGTAAGGTTCTACGGTGGGAGGTTCATTGAATCATGGTTTATTACACTTTCGTACATATTATGGGTACAACACGGTACAATTTCCGCAAGAACTGACTGAAGATGAGTGCCTGCGTTAGTGCTTCCATGCAAAACTCTAGTAGGTGAGAAAATGCTATCCGGTATAATGATTGATTGAAGATTCTGACAGTCTTCGTGTAGCGGTAATTGCCCATAACCATTTTATTCTTCGTTCTTAGCCAAAAAAGCCCGCCCCGGATGGCTTCGATAGATCGTGCTCCAAGTAGAGCATGGAGAATTGCTGCCTTACGATGATTTTGTTGGTCGGACGGAGGTCAACAGTAAATCTGAGTTTAGCCGGGGCCGGATTTGGAACTAAAAGAGGAACACAGGCCCAAGTTGAGGTCGGATTGGAGTAGGCCATACTAGTACGTACCAAGTCAGCCATAAATTTTGAAAGAAATTCCTTTTGCTGTTTACTGTAATTCCAAAGGCACACTCTCACAGGATGTGCATCTGGTGTGAGATCTATTTTCAGGGGTTGATG
Source organism: Odonthalia washingtoniensis (assembly GCA_032358235.1). Lineage (NCBI taxonomy): Eukaryota > Rhodophyta > Florideophyceae > Ceramiales > Rhodomelaceae > Odonthalia > Odonthalia washingtoniensis. The sequence continues at coordinate 10,942 of JAULBU010039895.1, read as the reverse complement.
TTAGCGGCCGGCCCGGAATAAAGTACTATACAGAAAACGTTGAAAATTTCAGACAGGATTTTCTCCAGAATTCGAAAATCAGTGGGTGAAATTCCATTATTTCGTGCGGTATCCAGCATACAGTGTCCAGATTTCTGAATTTCTCCATTCTGGTCTGAATCTATGGTTTCTAGTAATGAAGGATCTGGAAATGGATCTGATTCCGTACGGGCAGTGTAGTAATTGAGACGCTGACGTTCCACTTGATTTCGGCTGTTTTGTTGTACGTGGTTGGTGCGCGCGACCATCAGGAGGTGTACGTGACCACCCGTTAAACCATTTTATTCGATTGTAGAGTTACCAACTTTAAAACAGTCTGCTCCATCCAGTACCCAACGGTTCGATTACAGAAGAGTATTTGTGCCACAGTGTCCACTTTAAAATGGTGCCGTATTGGACACCCAACAAACAGGTGTTCGCAGGCTAGTTCATCTTCAGCAATTAGAAAGGCGATATTTATCAGTGCCATTTGACCAGATTTGAGGTTCAGTACAGTACGTGGAACCGTCCACGTTCGAGGAAATGAAATTTACTAAGCTTCATCTTTGCGGTAGAGAGCGAGTCCGATGTTTTGTGTGAAAGAAAGACAGAAATATTGTTGAAATTGCTCGCAGTGTAATGGGATATTATTTTTGAATTTCCATGGCGGTTACGATCTTTTTTCGGGCCAACATCAACGATTTATAATGCTTCCGTGAGCTTAATTGCGTGTGCCATGAATCCATTTAAAATTTTTCAAATGTCAGACTGAGCGAAGGAATGATCGAAGTACAGACGGTCCTCCTGTAGATTACGTAGACCGATTGCTGTGAGCACGTGCTTCACTGCAACGTGTGGGTATCGGTTAGGACCCTTTTCATACCATGACGGCGTAGTAAAGAAACACAGCTGAAGGAAACAGTTTTCATGTCGGACCGTGAAGACTTGGCAGTCATGTCCATCTTCAATTATTTCTCGACAGTGTTTTAAGGTCCGAAACGGTTCTTCCATCTTTCTTTCATTAGAAAATCTTGTCTAGATACTCCATTAAAACCGTATCGGAAATCATATTAATATCATCAGCACCATCAACAAATCCAAGACCTGTTGTAGTTTCGAGCCATCCGGGGTCAACACAAAACTTGAGTTTTACCGGGCGAACCGCTTCGCTTGTTGTTGAAGCGTTACCAGTTAGTTGGGAAGCACGTGATTAAACCCGTTGACATATTGGTCATAAAGTCCGAGAAATGATCGGACAGATTGCGAATCGGTTCGAAGCAGGCGAGGATGATTGACAGAGGTTGAGACAAGAACGGAGGTTTGGCGATAACCGACGTTGAACTTGTAGAATCAGACATGGTTGTTGTTGATCAAATCTTTTTTGTAAGCCAAAGCGTTGGAAGTGATCACTGTACCGTATTCGGCTCTGAGATTGTATACGATCAAAACTTAATGTTATTGATCTTCTTTTCTATTGAAAGCAGAAAGTAGGGACGTCGCATATATACTAAAAACTGGAGTAGTTCTCTGGATTGTGGAACCATCCAGAACGGTGAAGCAGAAAAAAAGAATCGTAGAAATGTGTGAATAGAAATAGTTTGGTTCACCGACATGGATGAACCCCACGTGTAGAATTCCTTACACTAGAATCTTAGATAGGTCCAATTCTTCCGATTCGGCATACAGATCATGTGAATGCAACGATACAATAACCCAACAATTTTATATAATTTCATATATTATTGAGATTTGGATAACTTTATGTGAGAACAGGAAAACAGGGGAAGTATAATTTTAATAAAGAAAGCAGGTTCGCGTAGAATAGAAAATACAAGATTTTATTCGAAGAGATCGATGATTGAAAAAAGTGAATGCTCGAGACCAACAAAATAATTATTTCTGATTATCAGGGAGAGAAAACCTTTATGGTTTTCTACATGATGTCGAAAGAGCATAGAGACTAACTGTAGTACCATTAAGAGAGACCAAACATCAAAGACGTATGAAATTACTGTACTCTCCAATAACTAGAGATTTCCAAATCTATAAATATTTTTTTTAATTATTTTTATATAAATATATTTTAAAAAATTCAAAATTATTCCACCCCGCATGATCTATTTGTATTTAAATTCTAAAGTTTTGGGATAAATAAATTTCGACTACTGCCACCGCACAATAAATTCTGCAGTTTGTGTCGTTAACGAATAGGATACAGGCATTTCAGTTTGTATTTCTAAAAACATTGCCGAGCGATATTTCCTTATCCGAAAGGCCTTGCACCTACAGATTTGCAACTATTTTCCCTGTAGGAAGTCGGATTCCTGTAATGTGCTTGTCATTAATGTAGCCATTCATTAACTGGAACACAGACGTCGTGGTATCCCAGCGGTGGCATGTATCGTAACGATGACCAAAAGATAACGAACATCAATATGAACAATATGATTAGCGTGACAGGTGGTTCCTTCGCCATGTTTACAAAGTCATACATGGAAATTAAACTGTCACTAATCTAAATAAGGTACCATTGTGGTTCAATAGTCAGATACACGCACAACCAACCTCTTGGTCATTACGGGAGAGGTGGAAGATTACACGAATACTATTTTCTACCCAGAGCACGCATCAAACTCTATGAAGGGGGAAAGGAATGACAAATACGGAAAGAAATTTTGAAAGGCGATTTATAATGCCAAGAAAGTCTTTTTAGCATTCGTATAACAGAGGTATACAATAAATTACGATCTACTGTACTTTCACGTGATATGTACTTTCGATGCTGTAATGATGCAACTGGTTCACTATCTGCGACGACCTACCAAAGCATAGCCGGATCATTGAGATAATCCAGTCTCGTGATAGGTGCAGATGATGTCACTGAATAAATCATACTATCCGAGTCCTCATTACATCTATGTAGGAAGAAAGTTTGTAAAGATGTTGTCGATTGCTTTGAAAGCGAATATATTACACGACCCACAATTATCAATGCACACGAGTTGATTAAACGACATGAAAAGTTTGGATTTACTGGTATTCTTGCTGCAATTTATGGCTCGGGTTCGAAGTTACAGAACGGAATCGTTGCAGAACTACGTAAGAAAATTGGTAAACTTTCAGAGATAGAACTTAGTTTAGAGTCAGTTTGTGACTACTGTCTTTATATATGGCATATAAATTATGTATTTACCGGAGCTATGAATGATATCAACATCGTGAATTGTTCAGATTTGTTCCGTGACGCTTGTTGCAGAAGATGGCAAGGATTTCAACAAATTTTCAACTAGCGGGCAGAACAATAGATTTGTTTTTCTGAGTAGTCTATTTAATTTATGCAGCATTTATAATATTTTTTAAGACAGTCCCAAACCCATTGAGCTATCGTGAACAGTCATTCTCCTCTGCACAGAAAGGATTTTGAAATAGTGAAAACGGTGTATATGCTGTTCGTTTCAGGAAATGGCACATACTTGCCAATACACCTCGCATCTGGAACACCAGTGAAATGAAGACAACTGTAAAATTTTGTGTCAGTTGACACAAAATGATTGTCAACACGTCGTTGGGTAATTTATATAAACCCTTCCACATGTTCAAATTACTGTTACGATAACTTGAAGAGGTGGAAGGGTTTTCATAACAATGTGTACGGTACATATTACAGTTGTCAACACGTTGTTTGGTATGTTATAAAAACCCATTCACCTGTTCAAATTACTTTTACGATAACTTGAAGAGGAGACAGGGTTTTTATAACAATAATATACTATGTACTTGTAATGGATGTGAAATGTCTATTTAAGGGAACCTTTGCATCAATTTCTCATAATTTTGTCTTCCCTTCCTTTGCATGTCAAGCAATATTGTTTACTTTTTCTCTTCCCATCCCCAAGTGTGTAAAGGTAGGAAATCGTTTGCGATCGTGTGGAGGTTTAGTAGCACAACATGACTTCCCGGTCCTTGCGAGATCGTAAACGGCTATCTAGTTTTCATATTTTGGTAGAATGACTTGTTGGAATGACTGGTTAGCTTAATTTATTATTTATTAGTTGTTAGTTTTTAGTTTTTAGTTGTCAGTTTGGTTGTTAGTTTTTCCTTTCCCCAAGTGTAGAAAGATAGGAAATCATTTGCGATCTTGTGGAGGTTGGGTAGCAGAACATGATTTCCGGGCCCTTGCAAGATCGTAAACGCTTATCTAGTTTTTCAAATTTGGATAGAAGTAGTTTTTGGAATGTGTCTAATTTTCGAATATTTGGGTTCGATCGAGAAGGAAGAAAATGTGAGGTGAGACAAGAGCTTGGTACGATGTAAGGGGACCTACCTTTAACTGGGAAAGGCGTAAATAACGATATCTGATTGGATAGACGACGGGGACTACAGTAGGGTATGATCTGGAATAACCTACGTCATTAATTCCTACAAAAGTGTGACGACATTTTGGAAGGAGGAGTCAACACGTGTAAATTTGTAAATTTGCAGTACACAGGCTGTCACGGGATACACGAAAAGAGGCGGGAAATTATAACCCGGAATTGATCAAATACACATATGCCGACAGTATGAGTCAGGTTAGGTGAATTGGTATTGCATGCTACAAGTCCCAGTGCTTTCTTCCAAACGGAGACACGTGTATGACCACAGTATCAATTTTGTCTTGACTTACTGTCAACTGCCACGTGTGGGTTCGATGAATTTAGATGGGGAGCTGGACCGCATTATCGTTATATAATACGGATCCATGAGCGCATGCTGACAATAACGGGAAAGGCACATTTTAACAAAATCCTAAATATCACGAAGGACTTACTATCTGGGGCCGCGAGCCAAGAAAGACTTTCACGTCAAATCAAGCACGAAATCTCGCCGAAAGGCTAGATTAGCGTCGCACGTTAGTAAACACTAACTAACCAGCCATGAACATGGTTGGAGAGACTACTCCAAATAGAGTGGGAACGGGGGAGGAGTCTGAAAAGACGTGCCGAGAGATCCGGTGCGTCAGGACACCACCGACACGCACCGGCGCACCTGATTTGTCAGGCGATCCGACACCCTCTCAGCAGCCAATCAGAATATGGGATCCCACCAAGGAGCATGGAGATGTAAATGGCGCGGGAATCAAGAGGGGATAGGCAGTACAAGAGGGTTGGAACAAGAGAGGCTGGATCTGGAAAGAATACTACAGAATGAATTGTTGAGATATTATATTTTAGTTGTTGGTATTTCCCATCACCACTGGGGAAGGGAAAACAATTTCCTACCTTTCCATACTTGGCAAGTGTGGAAAGGTAGGAAATAGTTTGCGACGTTGTGGAGTTTTGGAAGCCGAACATAACTTCCCGGCCCTTTCGAGGTGGAAAATGCTGATATACTTTTTAATATTTTGGTAAAATGACTTTTGAGATTTTTTTTATTAGTTGTTCAATTTTCTCTTACTAAGTGTGGAAGGAGAGAATATAGTTTTAAGATATAGTGTCACTGTGAAAACGGAAACACCTGTGGTACAGGTGCCTGCATTTTCACAGTGATTAACTCCTCACCTACCCACCCATACATGATTGTTAGTAACAATCATGTAAGAGTAGGTGAGAGGGGAAATTTCTTCAAGCATTGTTTGTTCGAACTGTCCATGTTTTCATTTAGTGAATGCAACGTCTGGTTGGTCACATCATAATGAAACTAACTGGCTGCTATAAATTGTCGAAAAATCGGTAGCCTAGATGCAAATCCTGCATTTATTATTAAGAGAAATTAGGAAAATAATTATATGTAAGTGTGAGCATTTTTCGGCTACTTCAGGTGTTTCTTGTGTTCGCTTTTTAAATGAAGGACTTTGTGATGGGTAGCCCTGACTCGATTAGGAACCTTTACAGGATATCAATCAGAAGGTCACGTTGGTTCCCTTCTCGCAGCTCATTTCGCAGCTGTGATGATCCGGAACTCTGCGCACGTGTGGGGATCACCTGTCACCCGACGCAGTTGTCAATCTTTTCAGTGCGTTTATGGTGGATCGATTTTCCCCTTTCCTGTTTTGATTGACGGTTAAGTGAAATATTAGCCGATGCTAGGTGGTTCCGTGGTTCTGTTCGTTAAATTTGTACCTTTTATTTAATATCTCAGCAATCCTCATCGAGCTGAGTTTAAATAGCAAAATCTAAGTCTTGCTGGATGAATACAAGAATTGCTATTGATTCGAATTCTTATTTGCGGCGCCGTTGTTCTAATTCATAATGCTGATAACTTGAATGTAATGTAAGCGGGGTAAGCTGTACACGTTTTCCGAGCTACAGTACAGTGGGTTGAATTTGGTTTTTCAACCGATAATGCATAATATGCATTAAAGAATGAATATCATCTACAATTTTGGCATATTATGCTAATTGTAGATGACATTCATTCTTTAATTGCATCCGCGTACTGTAGTGGGTACCGGAATACACATTTAATACAGTACTTTTGATTTCTCGTCAGTGTGAGTTTCCTCCTGTATACAGAGTAATGGTGTATACCGTTGCGTGCACTATTCCCCCGCACGTGTAGAATACTGTATATCGTACTACGAAGATGAAAATACACATTTTGTGTCCCATTTTTCGCATGAGTCCTGTTTATACCAAAGTTTCCTCGTTACGTTATCATCTCGCGGTTTTCCGTTCCTTATCCGCACCCTTTTAGATGCTTCATCTTTTCTCCTTTTCCATGCGCGGTAGCGGTAGTATCTCCTCTTTCGGACGCGCCGAATTTTCTTTCGATTCCAAACGTCGTCATTGCCATCTCATCGTTTTATTTATCGTTAACATCATAACCGTCGTCGTCGTTTTAATAGCATCCTCCTTACCATCAACGACGATGCTAACATCATCAGTTAACGTCGTCATCGTTTTATTTAACGTCGTCATTTCCGTCATCCATTCTTTGCACCGAGTGCCGTGCCCCCGCTGGTGCCATCTTTCTTCTATGTGGACTACTCATCCTTTCATTGTCCTTCATCGTTATTCATCCTTACCGTCATCGTTTCTTCCTCCCTTCATGCATTTATCTCGTATCATCCATTCCTCTCCTCTTCGTCTCATTCTTTCTTTGTCAAATACCTTCGTCATTTTCCTCGTTTTTATCAACCGTCTCTTTATCAACCGTACGCTGTCTCTATTCTTCTCAAATGTCAGACGAACTATATCGCATAGATTCGATAGTCCAATGGACCGAAATCATACATGCCATGTCAGTGACCGATATTACCCCACATTATGTGGCGTAATATCCGTCATTTCATGATGAAATTCAAATGAAGTATTGAAAAAGACAATAACAAGAATAGTTCGGATAGATAAATGCAAATTCGGATTATGTACATGTTTATTAGATAGTACACATTGAGATAATTTTCTGTGATTTGACACTAGGTACTATCGCAACAATATATTCTTACATTGGATGAGACAGTAGAAGATTACAGGAAGGTTCTATCTTCAACAATATTTGTACGAAACATAAAGTAATTGGAAGTATATATAATTTGGATACTGTTACAAGTAATAATATGTATGTTGTATTATCAGCTTGACAGCCTGTCATGGTAGAAGTAATAATATGTATCGTAAATATTATTACTTGTACCATGTCAGCCTGTCATTCTACATGATGTTATAATCTCAGCATATAACATACATATTATCACTTGTACCATGACAGGCTGATATGGCATCGATACAGTATAGTGGAATCTTTTACATTAGTTTATGATATTAAATATCTGTGAAATTTGTATTAATGAAGCATTTGAAACTGAAAGTACTAATCGGTAACAACATGGTGAGAATTATTAGGACCATAATCAAGAAAAATCTCTTCGCCACTTGAAAAAGGAAATAAAGAATATATCTCCAAAATTTGGTACGAAGATACTGCTGCATCAGTTTTCAACTTCTATTAAACAATTGGGTGCAAATATCTAATAGTATACCACAACTCTTTTATAAAAAATAGTCAGCTAAGGTAGTATTAATGGTCGCAAAAATTGTAGATGACCTAAACATTGTTGGTGATGGCAATAATGTGCCAATATATATCTCTATAAGGTCCATAACAAATTCAAGGTGGGAAAAACATTCTTAGTAGTCTTTGGTTTTTTGGTCTGAACATAGCACAGATTGAGGTTATGAAAATTCATATTGATGCAAATGACAAGTTGGAAGCAATTGCAGAACCACGAATTTTGCAAGTCAGACGAATAGAACCTGATAATATTATAAACTTAGTCGAAAAATCGTCATTAAAATCTATTAATTTCCCTCTGTGTTGGATTGGAAAATCAATATTACCATTATCTTCATACTACAGCAGTTACGTCCAGCAAAAATCACCAAACATAGCTGTATCCAGTTTCAAGGAGCAGCTCAAAGTTGTTCGCAGATTGAAGAACCTTGGTACGACAAACTGTTACCCGCACCCAACTAACTCACCCCAAAATCCAATCAGTGTGTTATTATTCACGGATTTTTTATATATTGGTGATGTGCGTCAACTTGGTGTTGTGGTAGGCCTACTAATTAGTGTATTTAATATAAACAATATTTACCATATTGTGTTATGGCTATCTCATAAAAGCAAACGTCCAGTCAAATATGTTCCTGTTGCTGAAATATTAGCAGCTACGGAAGGAATTGACGAGGGTATAATGGTAGCGCAAGCATACTCAGAATTATTAGATTCGGATATCAAGCTAAAGTTATGTTTAGATTCCAAGGAACTGTTTTCATCTCTATCTACACAACGAAACTCAAATGATCGGTTTATCTGGGGACACGTGACTTGCATTCGATTTGAATATCAAACTGGTGGAGTTCTCGAAATATCGTGGATTCCTAGTAAAGTCAATTTGGTTGATCCATTGACAAAGAAACGTATCATTATTTCTTAGGATACGCAATTGACAATGTCTAATGGTAAACTCAGTTTAGAACTGGGAGGTGTTTCTGAAACCAAAAATTCTGAGAACAATTTTGGTTAAGAAAGAGAGGTAATGTATAATGTACGGCATGAAACGATAGAAGTCATGAAGTGAAAGCAGAAAATGAAAAGTGATAATTATAGTATGATTAGTAATAATTATTACTTCTCCCTTTCACTGTAAACTTACACTGAAATAAAAGGAAGAAAGGAAATAATTTTTAGGTGGATAGAAATAATTATTAAGTGGTCAATCTACTTCAAATTGTGAAACTCCAAAAAGAGAACTCAAATAATATATAAAAAATGATAAGATAATTATTTCGTGTTTAGATTAACTTTTTGGAAAATAGAATATATAAAGATCAAAGCCAGAATCAAATGAATAAGAACAAAACGATTTACTTTTACAATATTTCGAACTTCGAAAATCCTCTGTGTGTTGTCTGTCTACTCCACGTCTGTTCGTTTGTGACTATCTGCGTCATTAACATACTACTAGGATCACTAATGCAACTAGCTGCAATATCAACAAAGACTTTGCCAAGTGTGGACCACTGGCGTGATGTACTCAAAGTGACACGTGTCACCCCGAGGTCGCTGATCCAATCAAAATTTGCCTCATGTCGGGCCACAAAGGCCACAAAAATCGACACCGGCCCTACCGTGCACGACACGGGCCCCGTTCCTAGATGTACCCGCCGGGGATTGAACTCCTAACCACTCGTATAGCAAAAGGGTCTCCCGACCACTAAGCCACGGAGCTTATTAATAGTTGCGTCCGTTTTGCTATTATTTTACTCTACAAAAATTACAGCTTGAAGGTACTTTTTCACCGCCGGCCGCTTAGAATATAACTAGCCGACGGCAGCTCACCACATAAACTTGGAGCTCATTTTCCTTCATCACCGTTTTGGTCAACCGAACGAGAAGCGAACGCAAGCGAAGCGACGTTAATTGCCTGTTGCTGGCCACACAAGAAAGACGTACAAACGCACACTCGTTGTTTTTAGGCGCACAGTAGCATTCTCTTTCTTTCTTTGTATTTTAAGACCGATCCCAGCTTATAACTCGCATTGTTGGAGCCGTTATGAACACATTCTTAAGTTTATCTCCTTATGGAAACAGGGAGGCCCCTGTTTCCGTAACGAGGATTGATAATGAGAGGAACGGCGTGTATGCAATAAAGAGAGTAAATGTATTATATCATGTGCTCGTTTATACCACATTCAGTAACAGCGCAATGTACTTTGGAAGCCTCATGTACGTGACTGTTAAGCTGTGAATTGAATAAACGGCCCCTTAAGTAAAATACGGGTTACGTAATAATTCGACGTGAAATAATCGAGAGCGAGAAAATTCACTGGAGGCTTTCTGTATCGGATGTTTATATAGTCACTGGGTGCATTCAGCAATTGGATAAATTTACAATTTACAAATTGGGCCAATCAGATTCGATTATTTCATTGCAAGTAGTAGGGCAGTTTGTAAATTTGTTGGGGGCGGGGACATTTCATACTTACAAATTGAAATTTGGGTTAGTTTCCAACCGTTATCCTCTTGCAAGGGCGCAAACAGTTTTATTTTTGAACGCGGACAGTTTCTTTTTTTTGCGAGGCAGACTTTTTTTGTTTTATATAAATCTGTTAAGTGGGCGAGAGGGATGTTTCAAAATAACAAATTAAAATTTGGGTTATTGTCAATTCGTTATCCTCTGTCAAACTTCCATCTCTGTTGATATAACAAGTTAATAGAACATGGACCGCCGTCAACTAATACCTGTCGCTTCTGCTGCTGTAGTTGTAGCAATAATCGTCCATCGCAGACGTAAAAGGTTGCGAGAAGAGGCGCAAATACGAAAGCGGGAACCGAGGTACCTCCGCGTGGCGATTTTGAAGCCAATATTTTCCACATCAACCACGCCATGGAGACAATTAGTGCCCTGTGGTACATATTCTGACTTTATTATATCATT
>JAULBU010039884.1:0-14698 GCA_032358235.1 Odonthalia washingtoniensis | reverse complement strand
CGTTGTTGCACATTCGCCGTTGAAGGCGCCAATGTCAACGTCTGCGTCGGTGTCGTTGTAGCTTTTGCATGCCGTCTCCGTGTTTGTGAAGCACCGGGGCGTGTAGTTGTAGCCCTAACCGTTCTCTCACCACGTCTGGAATCCATCCCGCAGATTTTGTTTTGTTAGGTGTGAGCCCTTGTTTTGATTTGATTTAAAAAAAGGAGTAGATGACACGTCAGGTAAACGAACTCAGTCGACTTGTGCTTTGCACAACTTTAGTGCGCTCCACTCTGCCAATAGGCACCACGTGTCGAAATTGTTGGTGCAACGTGTACAACAATGTAAATTTGTCAACATGGGCCCAGAATCTGATCCTGGTCTCGGGACTGACTTGGACTTGACATTCTCAACGAACGTACACACCCACTGAAGCCAGTGATTGGTTCATCTGGTCAGTTCACTGTTCAAAGTATCGTTTCCAATTCGAAGTACTAAATTGGTGTGGGTGGCATGTGACAGCAATGTAACCTCATATCATGAATCTTGTATGTTCCTCTCAACGCCTTTCACCATATTTTCACGAAGGCTGGTCGAGAAGCTGTTGCCGCCTGGTGCACGACTGCGGCTCACGTCCTTCCCGAAACTTGAAAATTCCTTCTGTCATTGACACAAAGGGATACCCCCGTTCAAGCTAAATCCAGGATTCAATCCTTCACAGCACCCCCGATTTTTTTAAACCTCATTCCTTGTTTCTCATTTACATTTCCTTTCTTCAACACTTTATTCAAGTTCAGCAACCCGCCGCTTTTCAGTTTTAAAACGACGGGCACAATTGAAAAACGAAACCGAACCTAAATTGTAACACACACAAAATAAATCCTCTGTTTCTATCTTGTTACGATGAGTCAGTCCATGGTCTTGGTATCAGCTCTGCACCCAATGGAATGTGACACGACACTCACATCTCAGCAACAGCAACAACAATTGCAGGACGTGAGTCATCCACTATTTCCCGTCTTTGAAGAGATCATCATTGATCCATTTGGAAATCCATTCTGTTTTGTTTGTCGTACTGTCGTTGCTTCATTGAACACGCATCAAAAACAACAACTGGAATCACCACAAGAAAAACATAAATTAGCAATGATAATGTCAATGGCATTTGACGTACATGTGAAAAGTGATGCACACATTACAAATAATACTCGATTTGTAAATGATGAACAGAGAAATGCTACTAGAAAACGATGCATTCAAAATGCTAATCATGACAGAGCTACGTTATCAATTCTTCGACTTAAATATGGACGTTCCCTCACATCTCCTATGAATAACAATCACGATTCAATCATTTCTTTACCTTATCCATCCCGTTTTACTGTATATAATCAACATCATCACAAATGTGATTGTAATAATAATAACGTCCCATCAACATCAACTGAAGATATGTCAAACGTAGATCACGATTTAATGCCATTGGTACATAAAGTGAGATTCTGTTTTGTGTGCAATACAACAGTTGTTGGAGATATGAAACAATTTTTACAACATTGTCGTGGTAAAAAACATACTGTGAAACGTAAACAACATTCAAATCCATTCTTATTGGAATTAGCACGTCAGAAATCAATTGCTAACACACCAATGCGAAATCATCATCATCAACATAGACGTGGTGGTGGTGGTGTTGTGTTTGCTAGAAGACCTTCTCGACGTACTAGAGGTCGAGTTTGGGGTAGTGGACATATGAGTGGTACATATGGTTATTCTAGACGTGGTGTTGATGTATTAGGTCGTAATTTCGCAATGGCTATGGCTGGATTATCATTAGACGTTTCTCCTTCTTCTCCTTCTTCTTCGAACGACGTAACTTCTAATGATGATACTGGTGATGAAGGTGATGATGAAAATGAAAACGAAAATGAAAACCATATATTCCGTGTTCATGGCAGTTTCAGTACATGTAATGAATTGAGACGGAATAGACGTGGTGGTGCTACATTGTTCCGTGGTGAAGATGTCGGTGCATTGGAACAACAATTAAAAAAAGGATTATGTCTTGATACAATGTTTGAACGATCATCACAACGGGTGAATGGGAAAGGAAATGGAAATGGAAATGGAAAGGGAAAGGGATGGAAAAATAAAACACAGCTTGAAAATAGTAATAATGAAAATGAAGCTGGAATAGCAAATTCGGACCTGGATTTGGATTTAGAAAAAATTCGAGCAAGATGGAAGAACTTAAGTTTGGATGATGATAATGATGATAATGATGATAATGATGATAATGATGATAATGGTGATGATGATGATGATGATAATGATGATGACAATGATGACAATCATGACAATGACAATCATGGTCATAGTAATGACACAAACCATTCATTCAAGGAAGAGATTGTTGAAATTGAGTAATATGTTGAAATATCAAAATTATAACTCATACCATACCATGGACAATTTCTAATACTGTAATAACTTTTTTCTATGCTTTATGTTTTTTTACATTTTTTTTCTTTGTTCTTTGAACTGCATAGATGTTTATATTGACTTTGTGACTTTTTTTCTCCTTGTCTACATCTCATTCCTATGCGAAGCCATAGTTTTATAAATTTCTAAACGATTTCTGGTCTTTAGACAAAATTTGAAGCAAGTTTGTCAAATAGATGCTTTTTAGTCTTTCTGATCATAATAATTGTAAATTATTTACTGTGCTTACCTCAACTGCTACAGTGGTAATGTTGATCTCAAAATCACCGCTTTTTTTATATATTTTGTACCGTACACAGTAGAATACTGCACTGCACTGTACTCCTGCACTGATCCCATTGATCCCTCTGCAAATAAGTGGTCAATATCTCGAACCCCATTTTCATTTTAATGGCATTGTTTCAAAAGCCATCAACACCAATGACCAGTTTCATATCCATATTGCCTCTCCCAACAATTTCAAAGTCATTTACCTCGACTCCAATCTCAAAGCATCATCTACCAATACATGTGACAAAAAGATGTAAAGGGCAACACAGGTGGACATCACCAAGTGCAATTTCATTAACTCCACCAACACCAGAAGAAAATGAAGAAGAAAGAAAATATTTCAATCAATGGGATCAACATGAAAACAGAGATAGCAAAAGTTTAGATAAGGAACAAGAATTTGTCGATCAATTAACAAACCGTCAACGTCATTTTCATATATTTCTTCAACCATCATCAATTTCTATAATGCGATCCTCTATTTCTCGTTTTATTTCTTCATTACCTACTACTACTACCACTACTACTACTACTACTACTGCTGCTGCTGCTGCTGCTGCTGCTGCTGCTGCTATCAGTACCAAAAATCCAAGTCGTGTGTGGATACTTCGTGCTATAGCAGATCCAACGTTTGGAGTAATACAAGCAGAACCATATCCTGCGCGATATACTGTCATCACTGCTTCAGTCGAATATGCTTCACATGTTGAGCGATGGGTGAATGCACTTGATCGATCAGGTAATGCTTTATCACCAATGGATAGCCATTATGTAGATTGGGCTATGTCTTCTGCTCATTATTCCTCTATATATGATGATGATGATGATAATGACGATGGGCCTTTAATGTGCAAGGGATGGTTTGTTTCTTTTGAAATACTTAATGCAAACTGGGTACGTTCTGATGCAGTACCTGGCATGCGTAAAGTAATTGACGCGCATGGTAAGGATATTGTACAAGCTGGATTTGCAAAATCATATGAGATTTTTCAAAGTGTGGATGAACCTACTTGTTTCAAAACCGTTGAAGTTTATGAAAATTTGGAAACTCTGAAGAAATGTATAGATGAAAAGGATTCTGCATTTGAAAAAGAAGCTGAGGTTCATAGGGCGGCTGTTTATCGTGTTCGACAACTTCATGAATGTGTAGCACTTTTATGATATGTAATTAATCATTAGCTCTACCTGCTTTCTGAATAAACTTTCTACATTTTCTTTTTTAGGTTGACCGGCATCTATATTTAAATTAGGGTTTATGGGAGCATGATGGTTACGCTTGATAAGCATAAATTGTTAGGAAAAAGTTAGCAAGAAAAAATAAAATCTATTTATTCAAACGCTTACTTACTTAAAACACACGTCCGAGAATGAAACCAAGCCATATAATGGCACCCGTCGTCACACTATTATTGAAAGCATCTTGACACTGTTGCTTATCATTCAAATCCGTAACCACGATCAATCTAGCCATATGTGCACCTGCAGCCGCAACACAAGCATAATAAGGGCATGACAAAGCCGGGGACATCATTCCAACAGCAGTCAACAATCCAATTTTTCCAATCGCCAAACCACCCATGACTAATTTTGCATTATCACCAAAAGCAATCGCCGTCGACTGAACACCAGCGGAAAGATCATCATTCAAATCCTGATGGGCATAAATCGTATCATAAATCATTGTCCAGCACCAGGCAGCGCCGTATGCTAAAAAAGGTTCCAATGCCAACAAACTACCTGTCGAAGCCGTATATCCAAGTAAAGTACCTGCGTTAAATGTTAAACCGAGCACTGACTGTGGATACTTTGTTAATCTTTTAGCTAATGGGTAAAATAAAACAGGCAGGACGGCGATTGCAGCTACAGGGAAACTTGCTTCGTTTAATTTTGTTAGAATGAATAGACCTCCTGATAATTGACCGGTTAGTAGTAACATGGCTGATGCTTGAGAAATTTCCGCAGATGCCAATGGCCTGTTTTTCGTACGTGTGACTTGACGATCAATGTCTACATCCCACATGTCATTGACTGTACATCCAGCACCGCGTAGAAGGACCGATCCACCGTAGAATAATGCAGTGAGGTAAAGCCAGTCGGGAAGGGATGTCGCTCCTAGGGTTAATGTCCATGCTGCGGGGAGGAAGAGAAGATTTGTACCCGTTGGTTTATCAAGTCGCATTAACCTGCCGTGTGGGGTTTGTGAAATTCGCTCGTAGATTGACGTTATTGATGCCGTGCTTGATTTTACTAGTTGAATCGTGGTTGAGAGTGTGGATTGTAGCGTGGTGACAGTTGTAGTGGTAGTAGGGTCGGAGGTGTCACGATCATCCTTTTTGGGACGAACAGAGGAAGAAAAGAAGGGTCGATGGGTGATGGGACTAGAACTAGGTTGAGGGTATGATTTTTGATGTTGCCAAGAAAATAGAGATGGAGTTATTACTTTTGATGACAGTAATTTTTGTTGATTGAGAAATTGAAAAGAACGATAAGGAACGTTTTGAAAACATGATAGCGACGATCGAACAGACAACGTCAGTCGGGAGAAGTACATCTCTGTCTATAGGATGGATGTCGGTCAGTAGTTAAATTGTTAACAACGAAATCAAGAGATTAAAACAAAAATAAAAAGGGATAAAAATGAGGAGTTAGGTTATAAGATGCACAAAGTGATGCGGACAAAATTTTGTTGATTTTTACACAAAAATAGAAAAAAGGAAAAAGGGGTCAAAATTCTAAAAATTAGGAATCAGAAGAGGACGTTGAGGTCGATTTTGAAGTCGGTGAGGTCGATGGTGATGATAGTGTTTGTGACTTGTCTACCTCCGGTAAATTTTTGAAACTCGGTGTCACCGGCAAAATATTATCACCTGCGAGTGGAGCAATTTTAACACTGAAATTCTCCATAGATATAAACATTTTAAGATGTACCATTTTACGTCCCCATTCCAACTCAACCTTATGTTTGATTCGTTCATCTTCAATCGATTCCATGAAAGCAATATAATCACGGAACAGCTCGATCGTTTCTTCTCCCTCTCCCTCTGGAATTTCCGTATTATCTGTAACAAGAAATAGAGACAATATTCACAGTTCGCACCAGACAGGGCAAACAGTTAGTGACGATGAAAATACACATGACGTATCAGAATATGATGATGATAAGAGTAACGTACTTCCAAAGAATCCAAGCATGCCTTCATGTTGACGCATTTTTCTTTCTGAAAAAGCTCCAAACGCCTCACAAATACTGGCTGCCTCTTTTGTGAAATACAAAGTTGCTACATCGTCATATAATTCGTCATGCGGTGTGTCATTAGAATATGTTCCTCTATACTCATGGATTACATTGTCAGCTTTTTCAACCAACAATTCAATGGGCTTGTGTTGTTCAGTGTCTACCCAATCTGCGTCCTAAAAGTAGACGGGGGGAAAAACGAATAGTTTGTTAAGACGTATTAAACTGTTGGTCAGTTGCTGACTTCCTAACGTATCTCAGTAGATTGAACGAACTTTGCTGAGTCAATTGATACGTGAGAGAAACTTTTTGAACGTACGAGAAATTCATCTATCATAGTGGTGACGCGATGATGGAATGGTGATGGTGTGGGTGGTGTAGACTCAGCAGCCGTGCAAATGTGACGTCGGCTGAGTCGACTTAGTCGTCCAAGTGATACTAATGATCGCAGCATTTTTCAGATTGTGGGTTGAAAATGTTCCGTTTGTCACCAATCAAATCGCTCAGATAATGAATATGATATGTTTTTGAACAAGATCGTTGTAGATAGAACAAAAAAGTTGTTTCGTGAACACGGGGTAGCGTTAGAACAAGGGTGTGGAATGCCGAGGAATCCCATCGATGATGTCACAGGCTGACTCTAAAGAAATTTTATTGTTTTTGGTAGTAAGTAGAAAAATATTTCCAAAAAATTAACGTAATTCAAATCCCCACGTGTAATTAAACAATCTACAAAGTAAGTCTTGCACTGCCTGACGGCTTCCTTAAAATTTTGAGGTTTAATCCAGTTAGCCCACATCAAGCAACCGACATCTTTTGAACATCCGCCAACATCTTCTTATCGTTCCCTTCCACTTTCAAGAATAAGCCACCAACAACGTGAATTCCGAAAGAGGACAGAGAAAATCGGAAAGAGAGAGTCGAGTAGAAGCGACAGATACTTGTGTCAGCTACAGCTGACCCAAAAGGGCAAAATAATTCAGGAACATTTCGTGAAATTGTATTCTCATGATCATCATACCTTCGCTTAAAAGAACAGAATTTTGAAATAATGGTAAGCCACAACCCCACATGAATTCCCTCTATTTCTATTCTTCGTTTTCATCATATGCGCGAATTTTCTCCCATGTAACTAATCCAGAAAATAAAAAAAAACAAAATAAAATCTCTAGTTACCATTATCATTGTTGAAAGCAGCAATCGACCTTCCAGTACTAATAGAATTGAAAAATGGTGAAACATACAATGGTAAATTAGCCAACATTGACCTTTGGATGAATGTTAGTATGAAAGAAGTCATACGCACATCAAAAGAAGGTGATGAGTTCTTATCCATGCCTGAAGTTTACGTACGTGGAAATACTATCAAATATGTTCGTGTTCCAGATTCCGTTCTCGATGCTATGGCAGAAGAAAAACAAGCACGTGAAGCATCTGTAAGTTTTTATATCATCATTTATTTCATACCTTTCTTCAATTGAAATAAATCGCTGATTGACTGACTAATATGAACGAATGAATGAATAATGACGATAATATTTTTTTGAGCAGAGGAATCGTGGTCGAGGAGGTCGTTCTCGGGCGAGAGGTCGTGGTGGAGGAGGTGACAGAGACAGAGACAGGGATAGGGGTGATAGAGATAGGGAGCGTGACCGAGACAGAGATTATGCGCGTGGTGGAGGTGGTAGAGGTCGAGGAGGCTATGGGAAAAACTATGGACATAAGCGTTACAACAACCAGCGAGGCTAACGAGAGACTGATTGTTCTTCAAGATCTGATGTACTCACTGTATCGTGCACATGTTCTAATCTAATTCCCCGAAACCTAAAAGAGTAGCTCGTCCAATAAGCTGCTTTGTTCACATGAGCGAAAGGAGCGAAAGACATTTTAACGGGTTTTTTTTATATCGAAAGAAAACCATGATAAACACTGAGAATATAACAAAGTCGAGTAACTATAACAACTTGTCCTGACTTGACAGTTGTCAATATACTCAGTATACTAAATTTACACTTTCTTTCCGTTTTAATGTTTTGATGTGGCTCATTTTATAATAATAATATTATGCCACATCAAAATGTTATAACGGAATGAAAGGGTAGTAACATGACAAAGGAAAGAAAAAGTACATAATTTTACTTTAATGAACCCAGACGTCCATTTGAATGATACATTGTCTTTGACTTTTGTTTCCAAAGGAAAAGTAGATGAACTGTTGAACGCGATGAAATCCCATCTTATACTGATAGAATGTCTCAGTCGCTGCCCTTCTATCTCATGTTATCCTTGAAGACATTAGCTAATTATTTGAAGGTGAGAAGCAGAAAAAAAAATTGTACAGGTAGAAATAAACATTACAAAAGTACAAATTCAACCATCTAATAGACTTACAAATGCAAGAAGGAATGAAGAGGGATGGTAAAGGGTTAAATTGATAAAAAGACTTCAAGAAGAACTGAGTTGAAAGTTTTGAAAAGCGATAAGAGCATCATCATAGTTATCAATAGCAGCAATATTATGAATACATCGTGGTTTTTTACGAGCGGTTGTTTTATATACAGCACGTGCAACGAATGCGGAAAAAGCTGCAAATATACCAAGGACGACAGCACTTTCCAGAGCAATGCGGGCGACGGGCTCGGCTGGTGTAAAAGATGAAGGAGCAATACGACGGATTACAGAAGGAACAATCGGACGTCGTGGAACTGTGGCAGATGAAGGTTTTGGTAACGAAAAACCGAGAAAAGTTTCCAAACCAGTTCGCATTATTATTGTTTTATCTCCTAACAATGAAATTTGGGAAAGTAGTTTTGAGTTTGAACAATTTTGTTGTTGTTGTTGTTGTTGGTGGTGATATTGGTGTAGTAGATTTTGAGTAAGCGAAGAGAGGCTTGCGCTGACTTGAGAAATTTCATTTGACCAAGCTGATTTATTAATTATTAATTTATTATTGGGGTTACGTTTTCTAACTGAAATTCGTCACGCTTTGAAATTGGTGAGATACAAATCCCATTACAAAGATCGTTCTGATTCGAAATGAAAGGATACGATTGGTGCGAAAAGATAAATGCAAATATTCTGCATTTCCATTGGCTTATCATTTTTGTACTCTGTTGATCCCTGAACAGTTCAACGGATCAACTCCGACATTTGGCATTTCAGGTTCCACAAAACTGTTGCTGATAATATGTAATCTTTCAAAATACTATTTCTGCTTTCAAGTTTGACGTGTTTGTTTGCTTTTCGTAAATCGCCGGCCCGCCAAAGAATGGGTCGCATTGAAATAATAGAAGTTATGAACACTAAGGAAGGAACCCATATTATCAAAATAATAGGAAGAACATTAGTAATATCCATACTACGAACAGTATAGTTTCCGTCCTGGCCATATTTTAATTGCATTTTTTAAACAAAAATCATGTTTAGGAGGATGATGCCGGGTGTGATTAAATTGTTTTGACTTCCATTGAACGTCACAAAACCCCAATCTACCCTTAGGTTTTTTGAAGGCCTCCACTGCTCTGCACGTTCGGGGTGAGGTGAGACCTTGTCACCTCGTCATTATTTCATTGGTTGAAATTAGATACTGACATAAAGCCATAACTTCGCAGAGGGAAAACAAATCATGTCGTAAAAAATTGGCACAATAAATATCATCAAGATATAGTTTCTAACTTCTAGAAATATAACTTATGGATATATGTTCTGTTACTAATCAAATTAGACAACAAAATAATGTACAATTCGAATTGATTTGAAAAGCCAAACATCAATGCAACAGCATACGGTCGTCACAACGGAGCTGAAACATATACTAACAATGTCATGGGAACAACATTATTAAGTCGTGAGAATTGTAATCCTTAAATTCTAGATGGGGTCCGACTAAAATAAGACCAACAAACAGAGTTAATGCATGATACGTTAAAAGTAATATGTGTTTATCGTCAACTTTCAACATCAACATCTTTTGCGACGAACAGAGTATGTTGGTTTCAAGTATAACCTAAAAAGGCAACAAAAGAGATTGAGATTTGGTTTTGATTTTCGTAAAAATATTAAACGTGTACTTTTTTCACCCCCCCAATAAGACAATGTCTTGTGTCATTTCTTAACGAATTTCGTTCTGCCATAATTCTCTGTACGTGTATAACGTGTGGGTTCGGATTTCCTCAAAAAATTACTACAGTAACAAAATTAGAGTAGTAGTGAGGGCAAAAGTATTGAGAATTTATTGACATGAGCGTTCAACATATTCACGTGTACAATGTGTACGATAAAAGGGAGGTAATAGTTACTACACTTGCTTTTTTTTTAAATACTTTTTTTTAAAAAAAAGCAAGTGTAGTAAAGCAAGCCTTAAAACGAGTACTGCTTACAGTGTGCATCATTCGCAACCTCAAGACGTCGAGATTTTTTTCAAATGATCGGGATCAATATCTATTCTAAATAAAAGGAGGATCCGGAAAGAAGCGGAGAGGGAAAAAGCAGCTTTTTCGAATTTTGGGACTGATGATAGCGTTATCAATTTCACTCACCTGTTTACTGTCAAGTCGCCTTTGTTACACATCACGGAGACTCTCGAACATGTCGTCTCTCACCTTTGTTCAACCCACGTCACTCCCTCTTTCACTCTCATCCGCCTCAACTCAACGCACTTTCCATTCTGTTCGACGCCCAACACTTCCAACTAAAACGACTCTCCCCTCATACAAATCATCATCTCATCATCATTATCATCACCGTTCTGTCATTCCTTTTGCAACCACCACTTCACCGACACCTACATCGTCAACCCCCACCACTTCAACAACCCCTTCCACATCTTCTCTTTCTACTTCGAATCCAGTGCGATGGAAAGTACGCGCGTTACAAGAAGCGACCGAGTCTGAAATAATAGGACATACTATAAAATTGAATGGGTGGATACGTTCCGTACGCGATCAGAAACAATTCGCATTCATCGATCTGAACGATGGATCTTCACTTACCGGTCTTCAAATCGTAGTCGATGGTTCGAATACATCTGCTTATGAAGCAGTACAAAAATTATCAACAGGTTGTTCAATAACTGCAATTGGAGAGATAGTCTCATCAGTAGGCGCTGGTCAATCGGTAGAAATGAAAGCTTCAACAATAACAATTCTAGGCTTAGCTCCTAACTACCCATTACAGAAAAAACGACACTCATTAGAATTTCTAAGAGGTATTGCTCATTTGCGTCCTCGTACAAATTCAATAGCTGCTATGGCAAGAGTTAGAAGTGTGCTTGCATTGGCCACACATCATTTCTTTGATGAAAATGGATTTGTTTATTTAAATTCTCCGGTGATCACAGCTTCTGATTGTGAAGGTGCTGGCGAAATGTTCAGAGTTACTACAACCATACCTGCTGATGGAAATGTTGATGGAATTCCTGTTGATGATGGTAAAAAGAATATTGATTTTTCAAATGATTTTTTTGGTAAACCTTCTTTTCTTACTGTTTCTGGTCAACTTTCAGCAGAATCTTATGCCACTGCTATTTCTGATGTGTATACTTTCGGACCTACTTTTCGTGCTGAAAGTAGTAATACATCCAGACATTTAGCAGAATTTTGGATGGTTGAACCAGAAATGGCATTTGCAACTTTAGAAGATGATATGGATAATGCAGAAGCGTTTGTAAAGTATACGGTAAGTGCAGCATTAGAAAGATGTTCAAACGATATTGAATTTTTCGATAAATTTATGCAAAAAGGATTACTTGAAAAGTTGAATAATGTGAAAAATGAAAAATTCGCACGTGTTTCATATACAGAAGCTGTAAAGATTCTTGAAGGCATTAACAAACCAAACAAAAAGGGAAAGAAACGATTTGAATATGATGTTAAATGGGGTGTGGATTTACAATCAGAACATGAACGGTATCTAGCTGAGGAATATTTCAAACGGCCTGTATTTGTATTTAATTATCCTGCTTCTATCAAGGCTTTCTACATGCGGAATAATGATGGCGATGAAGATGAGAGAATGACTGTACAAGCGATGGATTTATTGGTGCCTGGTATTGGGGAATTGATCGGGGGAAGTGCGAGAGAGGAACGACTTGATGTACTCGAGAAAAAAATTGAAGATAATGGATTGGATAAAGAAGTTTACTGGTGGTATCTTGACCTTAGACGATATGGATCTGTTCCTCATGCTGGGTATGGTTTGGGTTTTGAACGACTTGTTCAATTTGTTACTGGGTTGGAGAACATCAGAGATGTCATTCCTTTCCCAAGGTACCCGGGAAGTGCCAAATTCTAAGGCATTTTTGACAGATTCCAGAAGCTGCTGCTGGAATCATGCAAAATGCCATTAAAAATGAAATCTGTTTCAGGCGAGATTTTTTTTTTCTTGAGCTCTTTCTTCTTCCCGTAACCAATTTGCAAAGGGGACGCAATACAACTTTATTGGGTCAGAAACCTAAAAGTCCGTCGCCAACGGGACACAGCATGTGCAGTGCCGGACCTTTTAGGCCTGAAAAACATAATTTTATTGGCTGTTGGACCAGCCGCGGGATGGGCCAGTTGGGAGAAGCGGATGACTGAGGAGCGGGAATACTGTACAGCGTCAATGGGAAGCAGCAACTCGAGCCAGACTGGCAAAATGGCGGGGCTACCATTTTTTTAAAAACATTCATAACAGTATTTCATTGGTTGGATTTATACGTTAACTGTAAGCACTAATACTCACATCGATGCATTTTACCCTTAAAGTAATACTTACTTGGCGCCAAAATATAGCAAAACCAAAACAATTGAAAACTGAAAAGGCCAACGTTTTTTGGTAATGGTAGTAACATTCTCAATCAAGACTTCTGATCGTATCCAATGCACAACTGTATAAATACCCATGACCTGCTCCCATTCAATTTTTGCTGTCATCCACCTCACCCCTGAAGTTGACACAATATCTATTTTCCCCTCCCATTTCCATCTATTGAACAAAGCTTGGCTCATCAAACCAAATCTAGTGAGCTCTCTTCTTTCTTCCTCAATTGTCACCTAATAGTGAATCTGCAACCAGCCATGTATATGCAGTCCCCATCACACAAACGCCCTGAGGCTGGTATAGAGTCATCTCCAGTAGTTCTCAAACGTCAAAGAGTTCAACCACTGAATTGTTCATTTTTTCTTGATTCGCCATCGAAAGAACTCACATCTCCACATCTCAAGGCCTATTCATCAAATACAATTCACAATCCCTCTTATCGAGATTCAGATGTCACTTCTAAATCAACAGCATCATCTCTTCATCTCATCCAAAGCAGGAGCACTCAATTCGGTTTCGGATCTTTCCATTCAACTCCAAACCAACAGCACAATGAATGCGTCCACCATTCTCACGCAAATTCCGTACAAAGACCGCAAGACACCCAGGTTAAAAGTTCACCGCCCTCTCCTTCCTCACTTCAGCACCAATGGTGGCTCCAACAACCGCGGCATGTACACCCTTCTTCACCAACCACTTCATCCTGCTATTATTGTGAAGCACCTGACAATCATATAGCATGTGAACGTTGCGATCATCGCTTGTGTGAAATGTGTACACGATTCTGTGATGACTGTTCTGCCACTTGGTGTCCCTGTTGTACAGTCGTTGATTACGATTCTACGTCTGATCGTACATTATGTTTCGAATGTTACGATGATAACCACGAAAAGACTCACATTCATACTCATGGTGGTGGTGATGCCAATAGCAGTGTTGACAGTGATGGTGATGATGCCATGCCCAGCTGGCAATAACAACCCTTCTTCAAGATCCGTGTCGGGTTTTTTGAAATTTCATATTCATCAGTTTTTATTGATTTTGGCATGTCCTTGTGGTACCAGCAATTATGAAAATGGTGCGGACGCCAATCAGATGATTGTTGTCCGTTGCGAAAGTAATCTTACTAGACATTAATAATGTCTTCAATTGTATTTACAGCTCAAAACGGACCTCATTAAAGCAATGTCGCTTCTTTTTCTTGAGTCTTGTGTTTACATTTAAATCCTTTCCTTCTATAGACTAACTGCTATTGACATTTAGAGGAACGGAGGAAAAATATCGAACAGAGCAGAAGTGATAAGAATATTTAGGTAGGCGCTGCTCTTTTTGGTAGGAGCGAAAGCAACATGATCCACCCCAACAATAATAAAAGGGAACCCTCAACGACTTTTAGTAAAAACATTGTGTTTACGAGAAGAAGTTTTTTTTATTCAGTTTTTGTCGAAATCTTCCTCTTCTTTTTGGAGCTCCTCTTTTGCTTCGTTAATTGTTCATTTTCATCTTCGATTTGTTTTCTCTTTTCTTCCAATTTACGTTTCTTTGCTTCTTTCTTCATTTCATCGCCCTTAACCTTTTTGTATTCTCTCTTCTTCTTCCTACTCAGCATCAGAGCCGCCATTTCCTTTTCTTCCTCCTCCGTCGTCTTCACTTTCTCCATTCCTTCTCTCTCCTCCTCCCCCTCACTGTCCTCATCCCTAACTCCACCATCCTCCATCGTCGCATCATCATCCACGTCATCATCATCACTGTCATCATCAGGGTCGTCACCATCATCAACTTCCCCCAATGCCATCTTCTTTGCAATGGCTTCACCTTCTTTGTACACAACAGCAGCAGCCTCAGACACAACCGACTCATCTCCTTGTTTGATTCGCTTAAGCACTTCGTCATACCAAGGTCGGTAACCACCAT
>JAULBU010039873.1:0-14698 GCA_032358235.1 Odonthalia washingtoniensis | reverse complement strand
ATTTAATTATTTAATTATTTAATTATTTAATTATTTAATTATTTAATTATTTAATTATTTAATTATTTAATTATTTAATTATTTAATTATTTAATTATTTAATTATTTAATTATTTAATTATTTAATTATTTATTAATTATTTAATTATTTAATTATTTAATTATTTAATTTTTTGAAATTTTTTGAAAAAATTAGTATTATTATTTTTTATATTATTTTAAAAAGTTATTTTAAAAATATGCTCACGCAGTTTAGTGCTTATTAAAACTGATTCGTTTCATTTAAAAGGCAATGTCTAAAGACAAGTTTACTCTTAACAGCAAACTTCGAGTCACACTTCTCGCTTTTTCAGTATGACAAATATTGATCATTCTATCGAGAATGCTGTGGCCATCGACAGAAGAAGTATAGCAAATTAAAAGGCTCAAGAGGGTGTCAAAAATAGTGGTGCTGCTGTTTATGACAAAAAAGGGCTCAAATTAAGGCTTTCTGTCTCGATAAAAGCCTGCAGTATGGAAATGGAACTATTGGCCCCGAAGGAGACGGAGAACTGTCTTCTCTGATAGTGCCAAAGATACTTGATTTTTTTATCTATAAAGTTTTTGAAAAAAATTGTGACCCAGCCGAAGTCATTAATATCAGAAGTGCTCTTGCTAGCATTTACAAGAGAAGATTTGGTCGGGTCGGTAATTGGAATGTTGATGAATGTGATAAGACAACAGGAAGTCCTGTAAATGCCGTAATGGTTCGAGAAAGCATAAATTCATATCAAAGACAAAAAAAACTGTGTATTATAAAAGGGCACTTCCATTTAGGTATATATACATGGAAAAATCTGGGAATACTATAGTAAATTGGGGGATGGAAACTTATTTTCCGCATATTTTATGGCTGCGTCATCTCTTTGCTTTACACTTTGGTTGCGAATAGATGAACTAATACAGCTAAATATTTCATCTGTTAATATGAATGGAATAAATGAAAAAGACGTTCCATTTATTTTAGTACATTTAAAAGATCGAAAAGACGTACGTGATGGAATTGGTCAAGAATACGCTTCGTACTCAATGGAAGAGGAAAAGAGTTCTTGTGCTTATACAAATTTAAAACATTGGATGGATATTTACCGTAAGATGTTAGGGAGAGATCACTTGCTTTCAGATCCACTTTTTCCTCGTACGAATGATAATATAACTTCTATATAACTTGGGGAGAAATTATTGCAGAGAAACTTTATGAGATCAGTAAATATGTTGTGTCAAATTGTGACATAATTCCTAAAAACGCTGCTGGTGAAGATTTGGGTAAATTTACAGCCCATTGCTTTCGACGTGGTGGTGCTCAACGTATGTCTGTTACAGGAAAAGCAAGATGGCCACTTGATGTGGTAAAGTGGCGGAGTGAATGGGGTTCAAGTGATGATATGAATACCATAATTCGCTATTTGGTGGAAGAAACATCCCGATATGAGAAAAAGTTTACGCATTTTTTGTAGACTGGGGAATCAGATGCACGTCTATTTAATTCTAATATTCGTACAATTGATGATCTAGGCAGAGAATTAATTCACTCCAATCATGTGTCACTTTGAGTCTGTCACAATTCGAACAAAGTACTGCTGCGAATTGTTTACTAATGTCTAGTGAGCTCAAGGCTGTTGCAAATAAAATTGAGCAAAACATTTCAGAAGGTTTGGTTGGATTACGCGCAGTGGTTAGGAAGATTGTGACTTCATAAATTAATGCCGATATTTCTAAGGCTAATGCGGAGGAGAATGGATGCATTAGAAATTATGGGGTTTAAATTCAAACGGAGGAAGAACAACCTGTAGATTGTGACATGTTTTCAATACACATATCCCTCCCTGTAAAAATTGTATTGATGCCATCCTTCAATGGGACTAAGGGGATGGCTGAGAAAAATCTCATAGTTCCACTACAAGATTGGCCTGTAGCTGCACGAAAAAAGTCTCGAACAATAATCTCAACGTATTCCGATCGCAAACTAATAGAGAACGAGTATGAGCGTTTGGGAGAGTTAAATTTCGTGCACATCTATGATCCAGATGAATTAAATCTAACGGATTCGAAGAAAATAATTAGAGAAAATACAATTTGAAAAAGTTAACCGTTTATTGATATTGATAAATTTAAAGGTCGTAACCTAGTTACTACCCAGCCTGAAGAGATGTAGGTATGAATGCGCCTGTTGTATAACTTGTACTTTTGTTCATCGTTGTCGTCGTTTAAATATAAAGTGGAGGTGGATGGTATGTGTCGTGGTACAGCCTATGATGTTTTGGAGGGTGTTCTAAACATGAATTGGAAGTGAGTAATTTGGGTCGCGGTGTCGTCCTTGTTGTTGTGGTGGTGGGTGTTATCATAATCGGAAGGTTCAATTTATTTTCTTGCTGCCGATAGTGCGTTCATACGATCTATTCGATTGGGGTGTTTGGTATTTACAGCTGTAAAGCGAGGTAAAACTCCATAAACCAGAAGTGATGCCACCAAACCATTTGTATTCATGGTGCCGTTCATTGCATTATTGGCGAGAGATAGTGCCATTTCGAGATCGCATGCTGGATAGTTCATTCGAATTTTATTGTATATTCTTCTTAATGGGCTGTGATATTGTTCTCCGGAACCAATAGAATTGTGACTTTCGACACCACTTAGTTCAAGTTGCATACCAGTAAGTTTAGTATAATCTAAGAAGGTTTTGGATGTGAACTCAGATCCTTGGTCAGCCTTAAATTTATCGGAATATCCCGTGTAGATCGATGCCCAACACAAAATAAATGTGCGCCAAATATTTTCAGCAGTGAAATTTGTTAAAAATTGAGCTGCCTTGAAGTTTGTTTTATTGTCTACTATATGGAGAACCGGTTTGTTTCCTTCGAGGTACATCAGATCTAGTGAAACAGTTTGGTTAAAGACGATATTTTCAGGCATAGTGACTTTAAAGCGACAAGGACGAGGGTTGAAATGTTGACATGTTTGACAAGATTTGCTAATATCTTCTAATAACTTTCTAGTTTTTGCTTTGGCATGGTCTGCATGTGCTCTAGAAATTAAGTTGAACAATTTAGAATGCGTGGGATGGTAGAAGTGTTTGTGTAATTTGATGAGCTCTAACTTCGTGAAAAGTATCGACGAGTAATCCCAGATTAAAAATAGATGTAAAACAATCTCTTAAAAAGAAACACATTCTTTTTAAGAGATGGTTTGAAATGCAAGGGGCAGGTTTAGGCCAATAATTGACACACTGTAAAACAATGAAAACTTATTTTTCATTGTTTTACAGTGTGTAGTATGTGTTGTGGTCATAGGAAAAGGCCCTTTAGTAGTAAGATTTATAAATAAAAAATAATAAAAAATCAGATATGACCTTATAGCGGTTTATTTTGTGACAGGCGTTACGTCACAGAATGGCTACGAGGCGGTTTTCGAACATACCTAGTTTGAGATACTTGGCACTGTACTGCCTTGACAGTGCACTGCCAAGTAGTGGAATCTGAAAATGAAAATAGGAAAAAAGGTAACATCAAAGTAAGATAAAAGTATGAAGACGAAAGTAAAAATAGAACGGAATACGTAAACGAAAGTATAACATTGTTTTGTAAAAAGTAAGGTAGGGTAATTTCTGTCTCACTTTTTGTATACATAAAGTGTGCTAACCGTTACAAGTTTGTGCTTGCTCTTCCCATGGAAGGAGCAAAGCGGCTTGTAAATTCAACGCAAAAAAAATCTAGACATAATCTAAAATTTTATTCATATTATTCTCAAGATGACAGTAAGTTGCCACTTCTTCACCGTTTCGTCTACTACATCAATCACAACTATGGAAAGGTAAGGCGTAACATTTTATAAGACAATAAATACTAACCACAAACTATTTTATTAGGGATGAGATGTGATTTTTATGATTGAAGAGACATGGGCATGTCAAGTAGTTGGGTCACCTATTGTAAGGCAGAACGTAAAGAAGACGAAACGTTCTATTGAAATAATAGATCTAACGAATGACAATGATCTGAAGGGAAGGGGAGCTAAGGAAACAGAGGAGGAAAGTAGTTGTAGTAATGGTACAGAACATGGGAACGGGGCAAAGTGAGCGAAAATATCCATAGAAGAAAATAGTGGAAAGGGGGGAAATGGATTTGAAAATCAATGAGGCGAGAAACTGAAGGAGATAAAGGCTGAGAGTAAATATGGGGTTGTAATGAAAAAGGAGATACGTGAACGTATGGATTGCACGTCCTCATTAGGTAAAAATGTTAAGGATGAGGTCGACAATAGTGAAAGGTGTGTCGAAAATTATATGGGATATGTAAACAAGGTAAATATATATAAAATGACACCGTGGCCAATAAGCCAGTAAAGGACGAATTCGGATATGAAAAGTACGTCACAGAAATGAATGAACATACTGGTTTTATGGGTAGTAGTGGTGGAACCGGTGAATTAGATGGTACGCAGGATGAGAATGAAAAGAACGAAAATTACTACAACTAATAAGAAGAAGGTATGCTTCAAAGAATCTATGGAAACGATAGTAAAAAAATCAATTAGATTAGAACTATTTGGGAGTAAAAATATGAAAAATATGGAAATAACGATGACCGTAATGGAAAGAGTAATGTATCTACCGATAAAGAAGGAACATGTCTCAGTACAGTTGAAACTGTATCAGTGAGGAAGGATGGAGGAAATGAGCACGAAAATATGAACGGTGGTAATTTAATTACGGATAAGAAAAATATCTGAATGGGAGGAAGTAAGGAAAAATTGAATTACGAATATATGTTATGTTTTCGTTGTTATTATTGCGGTGGTTTAAAACAAGGTCAAGTTATAAATAGTAAGTGATTGTTTTTTATTGTTATTAGAAATAAAGTAGTATGTGATATTCTGTGGTATAATGCTGTACGTTTACATATCAATACATGGTATGTGTGGCAACATTGTAATGAAAATATAAGAAGAAGGAATATGCATTTGGACTTGGTTGTGATTGAAACATACAAATAATGATAGTAATTTAATGTGCAACTGGCATGTGCCAGTTAATTCTGTTATGAAAAGTAAGAAAAGTGTAACAATTTTAGTTGATTTGGCTCCAACAGAAATGTTATGATATGATACAATAATATATTCGATAGTATTATTGTCAAGTTTGACATGAAAGCAATTGTTACATTTTGTGTGATTTTTTTGATTAAATAAAAGTTACGGTGTATTTTTGATTGAGTTGTAGTATGACAAGAACAGTTGTGATATGTGACATTGCTTGCCTTTCTGTGAAAAATTTGAAACCGTTTGTCCAAGAATTTTCATTTTGACAAATGAAAATTGTAATACCAGATAACATGCAATAAGAATATATTTCATATAGATTAGAAAAAAAAGAAAAAGATTCTTTTTTTACATATATCGTTAGATAAAATGAAACACAACGTGATATGATGTATATTGACTGTGTATGTTCAATGGTCTGTAAAACAATGAAGACTATTCTGTTTGAATGACGAATAGATATGTAAAGGATTGTTTGTGGTGGTTCGTACGTATTGCCAACTCAATTATTCGTAATAGAAAAAATGTTTTTCAATAACATGATATGAAAAGGGAAAAAACAATGTTGAAGAGCATAAAATAGCAAAATAGGTATCCATGTCCACGACCACTCCCTTTTTCCAGAATTACATGTAAGTCAAAACCCGCATTAACTTACGACGAGAATAACAGTCACGTTCCTATACAATTCCTAATAATTGGTTAACCACTGCATTTCTCTTTTTTCGTAGTGAGTTGTTGGTGGCTGTGCGAAGCAGTCTTGCACGTCAACAAACAAAGACATACCGATGGGTGTAGCCGCATGACAAAACTGAAAATTAATGTCGGGTTGTAACAATAAGAATGGAATAAATGTGATAAGACTGTCATGTATCATAAGATAGAAATTAAATGAGAAGGTTGTAGGAAAAAATAGAAAACTTGGTATACAGAAAACTGTACTGCTTCTCCAACGTATTCTATCTGTGCGCGCAGAAAAAGAAAATGTTACAGGTAGGACCAGGTCAACCTCTCCAGATTTTGCAAAAAAAATGTAAAAGAAATGTCAATTATCATTTAGAAAAGTCCGACCACAAATCATAATGGTTAGATGAAATAACCATATCGATTACGAAATGTGACGAAAGTTAGCATGCTGTAAAACTGATTTTTTTTCCATGTACAGTAAATTTTATGTTCCAATATAATGATTAGAGCTGGTAATATCGAGAGGAAAGAACGGCTACCAATCATCACATATTTTGTATATAGACAATATCTGTCATGAAAAGAGGCCACGAAGTTTTAATTTACTTACCACCATCAAGAACGAAATAACCGGTTGATGACATTAGCAGAGGATAATACTGACCAAGGTTAACAAATTTTGTAAACCTATGTAATTAGTAGTACTAAAGCACGCTATGTCATATGGTTGCACACAAGTATAAAAATATAAAACTATAAAAATGAAAATCAGACAGTCTGAAATGTGGCGACACTAATCAACACAAGCGATAGAAGATATAGTAAGAATAGTCACCACTAACCGTAATATGTAATAGTATAGTTAGTAATTATCTCTGAATTTTTGTTGTCCATGTAAAGTAAATAAATTGATTAACCTAACAAAATTCTTAAGTCATTTCTAACCTTATATATAGAACGGTATGTATAACATACCATCATCAGATGAAGAAGGGGGAAATATCTTCAGGTGAAGTGCAATTACCTTTTTCTTTACTTTGGTGACAGTAAATTACACTTTTCACGTTGTTGGTCGTTCCTCTTAGGACGTGGAATGATTTATGACAAACATAACTATATGTGTAGAAAAGACAATAGTGGGACACTGATAAAAGGTTATTGAAACAGTTAATATATTTTTACTTACAAGAGAATGGTTTTGTAAAATTAATGATGGTGTCAATGATGCATATGAAGTTGTTGATGACTGCGCAATCATGAATCATAATATCTCAGTACGATAACAGAGATATCGAAGATATGTGTTAATGTCATATTGCACGTAGTTGTTAGAAAGAGCAATAATATTTTATTAGCGACAGATTGTGTGTTTGATGATGAAGGAGTTGATGCAGATGAGATGAGTTAATTCAAGGTGAGAGGGACTGTGACAAGAGTGAACCACATTGTTCTTGGAGGTATGATTATAAATTCGTAGTAAATTTAATGACAACAGTACAAATTGAATTTTCAGAATGATACAGTAAAACCGGGTAGAAAACAGTTATGCACGTAGCAATACATAATTTAGAAATGTTACGGTTCTAAACAAAAATCTGCATTGCCCTATAGCGGTGAATTTCCATTTTTTGTCATCTTCATTGTGTTGCAGATTTTCATCGCAACATACTGACTATCTCAGCCACAATAAACAGCCACAAGAAAACAAGAGCAATCAATGTTTAAATTTGTAATATTAGTATAACAAAGTAGAAAGTAGTCGGAAAGAGGAGTGAAACTTAACCACTTCATAACGAACATCGAAAGGTATGTGCTTTTATATTCAATGAGACTACTTGATTGATATTATCTATACCAATCTTTATATGACAACATGAGCATAATATAAAAAGATAGGCACTACGTAACACAGTAATATTGATGTATTAACTGTTTATAGTGCTCAATCAACTATAGAACCCCACTTTCATAATTGCAATTTCATCAATATTCCATGTAATAAATTGAAAGACAATAGTACACATTCTACATTACCTTTAAATGCGAATAATCAACATATAAATCAACATCAAATGGGAGTCAACATAAACAGTATATATGCACGAGCAGAAAATATCATGGAGTTAATCATTGAATAAAACAGCTGCAAAACACCTTTTGATGGGACTGATATATGAAATGATAAAAGACCATTCACATATGGTCTCAAGAATGAAATAACTTGATTAAGCAGCAGACCTATTTATATCGGCAATATTATATGTGGTTACATATAGTAACTAAAGTAAATTGATCATAGTATGTGGTCACATACAACTACGGTGATTATGAATCATGTCAGATATTACTACACAATGTAGCGGGCTGAACATGTACTACATATTCATCAGTGTGTGATGATGTTGTTGACATAACTTATATGTTTGTGGATTATTTGATTGTGTCAAATGAAGGCTACTTTAAAGGCTAATTAATCGGTTAGAAAATACCAATAAGCCAAACAAAGAATATAAAGTTGAAGAGTCTACTAAGTAAGATTTGCTAACCGAATAAGTGTAGGGCAAAGTCTGTATAATGGGCCAAGTTACCAACGTCCTAATGCAATTAAGCACTTTTGCAGACGAATGATAGATGATATTGTTAGTATCCTCGAAGACTTGTAATGGTCCCCCAGAGACTACAGATAATTGCTGAATTATCTTTTGCGTGTACGCGTTGGATTTTAGTCAACCGCATGCGTGGTGGATTTGAGTTTCCTCGTCGTCCGGTTGTGAGTCTGTCTTTCGACTTCGCCGAGGGTTTTGTTGGCTCTTCTGTTGAAGGTTGCTGTTATGAGATCAACAATTGATAACATGCTTAATTTATAGCTCTTTCTTTTATTGTTCAGCTCGATCCGGATGTGGTATTTATACCAACACCGAGGTCGATCTGATTGGTTTTGACACGTGTATCAAAATTCCACTGTTAGTAATTCTGACTGTGGGATTTTAATTGAATGCTGACAAATCGCCAAATAGTGTAAAGACTCTATAAATGCATGGATGTTGCAAAAACCCCACTCAATCACACGAACGTATCGATCGATTCGATTCGTCGATTCAACAGATTGAGTAACCTTTCTTCAATCAAAATTGGATACTGCTACTAACATAGACATGTGTTTGTATGTCAGAGGTTATAGGAATGAAGTTGTTAGGGCGTTTCTTGCTGTTTGGGATATACCATGGCGTATGAACTGTAATGAGTGTGCACAACTTGATAATTTATAATATGTGTATTGCAATACGAAGTCTTGTTATTTTCTCATATTCACCAAGTTGATACTGTGATGAACAGTTGAATATGCCGATTCATTGATGGTTATTATTAATTTGTACAACTTATGTTGTCACTACAAACATTGTATCAAAAAACTTTTATCTACGAAACAGGCAGCATTTCATTTATCAATACAGGGTTGTTCAATGATGTATGAGTATTTTAAACAACAAACAGAGAAATCAACAGTGTTGATATCATGATATAGAACTATTACAATGACATGTGTATGTAATACAATTATTTTTATTTCTCGAAATGAAGTGTTATTATTACTTGATAGGATATATAAATATCTAAATGTGACCACATTTCGCAACTTTTTACATAAATACTATACTTACCAAACATTAATTCAATTAATCGATAATAGAAGATGACTTAAACGCAACAATACATATTGATTTGTTGTTACTATTGAAAAATAACCACATGTTTATACAAACAATATGATGGTATACGCGGTAGCTATAATAGCTATATAGAATATGAGCAATATACATTGAAAAACATGTATAACAATTAGAGTATACATTTCATATTTAATTTTAATAATAGTTGTACCATATTATGTGAAATTGAAAAATATCATAAAAAAAGAAAAGAACGAAATAACAAAAAATGGTAGTAATACGAAATGTGATAGAAAGCAAAAAGTGAAAGAAAATAAAAATAATATCTAGAAAAGATAGAGATTGTATATAAACGAAAGGTTCCCAGTTTGATAACCACAGGATTTGCAACTGGAATGACATTCTATCACTGCTTCGAGATGTACAATGTTGATCTGTTGAAATAGGGAACATTTACAAAAATCTTTAAGAAAAAAGAAGTTAGTAATTTGTATATCAATAAACATGAAATGGGAATGTGGATATAACAGAAGAAACATGGAAGAAAACGTAACAAACCTGTTCGCAGAACCGGAGTTGTGAAACGTAAAAAGGTACTGTTAACGGAATTCAGATGGTGAAATTAATGAAAAGAACGGTTAGTAAATATGAATGCAATAATAAGAAACTGTTGGTATGAGTAAAATGTAGAAGGATACGTACCTTTGAAAAATGTTTGGTGCAATGGAGATGGATTTGGATACATGATTACTGAAATATCATTGCGGGCGCCGATTGTTACGAGTTGAACGGCTGTAGTCATAATTGCATGCAATAACGTTCATTTCGCGTCGCTAAATGTTGCAAGTGGATCGGTGGTAGGTGAAGTTGCATTCAAATTGTTGCGATCGGATGCGACGGAATAGAAGTCGCTGTTGAATATCGATGATGACTGGAGTGTCATTGAGTCACGCTGATCGTTGCAAGGTGATCGATGATGACTGAAATTTGGCGATTGAACTATGTTGATGGGAAGAGGGAAATGCGGAAAATGTGGGAATGGCACATTTTGATGGATTTAAGACCCAGGAAATTTAATTGTGTTAAATTGGCACAAAAATTCTTCATCACTGCTAAATTAAATAACCGGAAAAGGCACTAAACGGGTTGATTAAATTTACAGGCCTGTATTCTGTTGGCATCTGGAAAATGTATTAATGTCAATAGAATTTCCAATATTATTCTGTTAATAAAATTTTCGAAAACACAGTACTGAACATATTTAAAAAACAATTATTTCAAAATAAACAAATAAAAATAAGTACCTGTATGTGGAAAGTTTCTGTCACGTGTAGCCGATCAGCGAGGTGAAGTTCTCACAAACGCGAAAGACACCACTTTTAATATGGCTAACATTACTGGGAATGAAGGTAGTGAAGAATTGTATGGTGTCAAATATGGAAACTTCATGAAGTATGATAATGTCTCTGGAAAATATAACGTATGTACACATTTTATATTAGATTATTTCAAAATTGTATCTTGTTGCCATTTCCATCATAGCGCATAACATATTCATATATTCACTCAACTCCTGTTCCGACATATTTGAACCTGTTGACGGAAAAAGTAACATCAGCAGCTTGTTCTATTATGGATGATTCTGATGGGAAAAGATATGGGCAGCAACCGGCCGCAAGTACTAGTAAAATTTCTGCTGCCTTAGGCACAGGCTGTGAAACGCCATCAAATGAAGTTGGAATTGAAACAGACAAAAGCAAAGCTAGTGTATTAAAAAAGCCTTTAGCTGTATCTTTCTGCATGTTGGAGTGTCGAGTAGGAAGAAATGAAGTTGAAAAGGTGATCAATATAATCCGAGACGCCGACTTTGATGCAACATTATCCTCAAAGGAAGTTTCATGTATGTAATACTGTAACAATATAGCGTCTGAAATTGTGAGGAAATGTAGGGAAAGGAAATGAAATGCTGAGTGAGATTTACGACACTACTGGTGTGATAATTTGAATAAATGTGTAGTTTTACACTTTTATTCCCCCAACCGTGTTTTCATTTGTCAGTGTTTTGTGAGAAAAATAAATAAATATGTTTAAACAATTTAATTGTAACCAAGATGAGTGTGGGATACGGAAACTATTACATCCTACTACTGAATAAATACTTGAAAGCATTGTGATTAGAAGAAAGAAGCCTATTACTAACATTATATAAAATTAAATGTTGTTAATTGCCTAACGTTTAAGAAAGACAAAGTTTTCAGTTGTAGTATAATATATCAAAGTATGTGGAAAAGAATTCCCAATGTAATGGAAGCATGAACCGTTGCACTCATAAATGATTAATGTCATGTGAATCATTCCAATACAACAGTCTTACCATGGGGAAAGTTGAATATAATAGAGTACGATATTTATGAAGACTGTACAGTTGCAAAGCGCTGCTTATGGAGCGTGTGATGGACAAGGTGTATTTTGAACATTAGAAAACAAAGATACACAATTCATAAAGTTTGGACTCCATATGAAGTATGAGTTTTCGTAAAATATTAGAAATCTAATTTTTTAGGAAACATGCAACTTCACATGGAAGAAAAAGTAATGTTACGGTACACGATTTCTGTCATAGCCGATACATTTTGATTGTAGGTATGGTCGAACTTGTTCAACAATTTGAAAGTTATAGTAAGGAAGGAAACGAAATCTGCTAGATTTTGTAATCGGTTATTGTCTGGAAATGAGCCATGACAAATGGCGGTGGAGCAAGACAATCTGCGCAAAAAGTGACGCGGTAATCATTGAGAAATTCAGAACCCCCATTGAAAACGGAAAGAGTTGGTTGTAGTCGTGGAGATGATGCTGTGGAAGATGACAGTGATGGACCAAGTTCAATGATATCTCTCGAAAGGGGTGGGAGAGATCGAACAAGAACCAGGGGTACGATTCGTGGTAGCCGTGGTAACTGAAGAGGTGGTACTGTGAGAAGAAGGAGCACTGATCCGAACGAATCTTCAACTAAAAGTGAAGTGGTTAACTACCGTAATAGTGATGATATGGATTACAGAACAGATAGTGATGTGATTGTAAATGATTCGGATAATCGGGAAAATCGTACATATGTGGATAGTACCAATAGCTAATTAGGATCGGCTGAAGTAGTACAAGTTAATGGAAGAATGCTGAAAGCTGGAAGAAGAGTTTCACCAATTGAAAGATTATAAAGCAAGACTTTCTGTGCTGACGAATGAGTACAAGGTAGGGGAGAATAAAAAAGCGGGAAAGTATTGAATAAAGGCGTTTCAATAAAGGCTCTGCAATCGGAAGTTATGATCCTCGATCGGAAAAATATTGAAAAGAAAAAAAGGTGCAGTTTTGAAATTGTAAATCAGGAAATTCTTAAAACATGTCTTATAACAACAAGAGCCGTGGAAAGTACTTGAATTGGATGATAAAACAAGTACCTAATAAGTATTAGGGAATTGAACTGGCGGTTGACCAGATAATGCAGAAGTGGGGATGAAAGGAAACGGGTGAACTGGACCCATATCAGGATCGGAATGTCAGGAACTGGACTAACAGAGCTGATATTGTAATAGATAAGGGAATTGAACGGTTGGAGGGTTCAATGATGGTACCAACGCCTTTAACTATTGTTGGAAGCGGAAACAACATATAATTCCCCTCCATGAACTGCGAGAAAGATGTTATATGTTCTTTACTTAGAGCGGAAATGACATCTGGTGAAAGGGTACATATATATTAGTCAGAATCATTGAGAAATTAAGTTGTAGAAGAGTTTTGCAAAGTCAATACATTGGAGATCCGTATGAGACGGTTGTTATCTGATTTATGTAATGGAAGGAAAAGAGCTGCAAAGGATAGATGTTTTGAAGTACTTGGTACGGGTATCTATTGTCCTGATACAATTTTAAATATTTCGGAGCAACGGAACAAAGGGAAATGGAAATAGATGTTGCGAAAAGGAAAGTTTTGAAAACTAATGAAACCGGTGTGCTAGACATGTCGTGGTGATGCAGTGGGAAAATTTCAGATATTCAATTACGGAACATGAGTAGTCAAGTAGAACATGATCTTGAAATTAATGAGGACGATGAAGAAAAGCTGAATATCTTTAGTAACGAAATTGGACCTGTAGTATTACATTATTTCATTGGATATATACTGGACAAAGAAGAAGGCGATATTGCGGAAGGGACTACAATGAGTCTTTCTGGGTATATTAATGGATTATTAGTTGTGTGAAACTGCTCATTATGAAAGAATATGGTGGTGGGGGGCGTCAGAAATAATTCAACCAAATGTTTTGGAAATATGTAAAAGTGGTAACGGAACATTTAATTGGTAAAAGAACATGTTATGTAGAAGAATGGAACCCTGATGAGTTGAAAGTACCTGATTGTGAAGGGGAGAAGAAGAAGTTTCAAAGAACTGGAACGTCAAGCGAAAATAATTGTTACGACGAAAAGTCCGAAAAACATTTTATAGCAGTACAATCAAATTGGTTCTTGTTGATTTATCTTACGATTTGCGTGTCAAGCAATGGGACGGTAAGAAGGAAAAGATAAAAGGGTAAGAAAAGAGACGGAGAGCAAAAACGACCGCGGGTAAAACAGTCGCGGACAGCGTGACAGATCAGAAAGTACATCTCATTTACAGTACAGTAGTAATTACCTACTTACTTTTCAAGTGTGTCAGATTCCACGTGTGACAAATTCCACGTGTAGCAGTAACTTGAAACAAATTTCTTTGATAAATATACTAACAGTAGATGCAATGCTATTACACCTGTCACCTTCATAGAATCGATTCTGATTCGGAAAGAGTATTAATACCGGCCTCGACGGGGAGGAAAGTGAAAAAGTAAAGTTTGATACCGAATTAAAATTAACAACTAAACCCGTACCGTTCTGCAATCAGCAAGGAACACCCCTACATTAACGTCAACAAGTACCGCTAGCTGAAAAGTTAGGCGTGATACAAATCATTACCAGTCAGTGTACTCCGCGACAGTAATCGATCTGACCGCGAATCCAGGGTCGGCAAGGGTGCTGCCTAGAAACACACAATCCGTACATTCCCGTATTACGTTCTCATTGGACGTTAGGGGAGGATTGACCAGGCGATAGCCAATAGAAAAGAAACATAACAGGTAAGTGACACTAAAACAGGACACTAAATAGAGTAAAAGCACTAACATTTAATAAAGGGAAAAGGGGAATTGTGGGAAAGGCAGATTTAGCAATCAAGAG
>JAULBU010039862.1:0-14702 GCA_032358235.1 Odonthalia washingtoniensis | reverse complement strand
GTTCATATCAGCTTCTGGTATAGATGTTATTTCAGGGATCGATTCTATCTCCTTGTCCATGTCAACGTCTGTTATAGATATTAATGTCAGGATGGTTTCTATCTACTCTTTAGTTGGACATTTATACGAAGATCGTGCAGTAAATAAGATGAACTTTGTTGGTTATTGACGGGATTTATGATAACATCTGAAATTAGACTGCGACCGGCATAACAGTTATACCAATCTGGTTGATTAGAGCTCCTT
The DNA here is from genome assembly GCA_032358235.1 of Odonthalia washingtoniensis. Classification (NCBI taxonomy): domain Eukaryota; phylum Rhodophyta; class Florideophyceae; order Ceramiales; family Rhodomelaceae; genus Odonthalia; species Odonthalia washingtoniensis. Next base: position 14,456 of record JAULBU010039862.1, on the reverse strand, counting down.
CTTCGTATTTTCTTTTCCATATGACTTTGTGATGATCCAGGTTGTCTTGTACGTCTTCTGGGAGCGATGATTTAAATTGTAAGCGGAAACATTTTGAATAACATTCTTGATTAAAATTGTTTAAGTAAATGAAGATATGATTTTTCCATTGTTTGTACCGAAACAAATAACCACAGAACGTGGGATACCCAATTTCCCAATAATTTGGGAGTAGGATATGTTCATGATGGCTGTAATGATAAAGAAATCAGGCATTTCATATTTTTTAATATTATTCATGCACTCCTTTTTCCTGATTCTGTTTCACAATACACCAAATTTCTTTCGAATCTAAGTTAGCAAGAAAAATATCTCGATTAACAATGTCAACCTCAAACAATACCAATTTTGATCGTTCTATGTCAGAACTCACAAACCATGAACTAATTTATGCACTGGATTCAACTGAATTAGAACACACAGAATCTCTTCTATTCTTCCGTAATTGAAACGGATGTTCAAGAAGGAAACTAAACAGAGTGTATGAAAAATCAACTAAATAGGTACCCCTTTTAATTGTCTTCTTACGTATATACCAAAACATTTCGGCAAGAATTGAGTTACGAAATCTTGCATCAACATTTCATATGACCATGTCTTAGTTCATTATTCAGAGCAACACACACACAACGTATTTACGGGACAGGATAATAATATACCTTATGAAAACATTCAAAATCCAATAAGTCTACTGTCTCGTTCACCTTATGGTAATATTGTTTCATCCTCTTCTTCTCGTCACTGCTGTAATCTTGCTTTTGTCGAATCTAAAATTCGATACGATGACGAGTTCGAATGACACAAAGCTGATGATGATATTGTAGCTATTGCTGATGATGAAAATGTTGCTTGAGATGATGAAGTTGATAACGGTGATGATGATGTTGCGAAATGATTATGATGATAAAGACGATGATGATGTTGATAACGAATATGAGGATAATGTGGCTGACGATGATGTTGTTAATAATGACGGTAAAGCTGATGATGTCGCTGGCGTCGATAATGATGATTGATGATGACGCTGACGACGATGAATACATTATAAATGAAGGTACGTACAGACGGAAGAAAATATTACGATAGCCAGAGTAGTACATAAACGCATGCATGGACGGGAGATTATTGTGGACGACAGTAATCCGAGGAGAGTAAAACACTAAAGCCCGCAATGGAAAAGGAAATGCGCACACTAAAGGTATAAACCATAGTGCGCCTGACTGTGAAAATTGCACAACCCGCCAATTGTCCGGAAGTGTACGATAGACTACTAGACTACAGGCGATTGAATTAGTCAAAACAAATCCAGCCCCGAATACTGCAAGCACCAGGAAGAATCCTTCAGACTGAAACTGAGTCGAAAGAGTCATCACAGTTGAAGACCTGGACGAACCTACCCATTGCCTTTCCTATTTATTTTACGGTTTATTCCTTTCCAGTTCCAGCAGTACCAAATGGACTTCCTCCGAAACCTCTTCTCAGAGCCTCAATCAAAAATAAATAACAACGAGATATAATCCCACTCCTGTAGGCACAAGGTAAAGAATTAGAAGACGTAAAAATGCATCTGATTTCAATACGGAGATTACTATAACTCCTCAAGATATTGCACCAATTTATAGAAAGAAGATGGATGCCGCATCCATCGAAAAGAAATATTCCTTGGAAAGGTTCTACTTCGTTTCACCGTTCAAGAGTGAGACTTGTGAAAAACCTTCATGGTGGAACAATACGAATATTACATTCGCGCTTAATGCACTATTTACAGTCGTTGGATTCTACTTAGTTTACGTATCTAGTGCAATTCATATTGGATACGTTGATGAAACGGTTGATGGGAATATTTTTATGTAGTTGACCCCAATCTTTAACATCTTCGTATTTTTGAAGAAGCCAAAACTTGTTCCTTTCGATATTTTATTTTTCTAACTTACAATACTTTAAATCATCCAATCATCAATATTCCTTTTTAAATTTCATTTCTCATAAACACAGTAACATCATCAGTAGTCCGTCCTTCGCTCCACCGAACAAGGTAGTCCTCGTCTTCAGGATCTTGAGCAACATCAGAAGTAGTCCATCCTTCATTCTATCGAACAAAGTAGTCCTTGTTTTCATGCTCTTTAGCTAAGCTTTTTGACAACATGTTTTCAAAAATTTCATACATGTCCTTTGTACCAGGTATCTGTACGGCGATGTGTACATCGATTCGTCTTGGTGGTAACAAATCTGGTCAATGAGAATAAAATCACGAGTAGTCCCAATAACAAGCGCTGGGGTGTTAATTATTCCCGAATCAATTTGTATTCCTTCCATATGTACGGGCAGCGTACTAAATGTTAGAGCGAATGACTCTAATGAGGAAGACGAACCACCATTAGACTCTTTCTTTCGAGCGGCAAGAACATCGATGTTGTTAATAATGAAGAAACTTGGTGAAATCAATCGAGCAGCAGAAAAAATACTTGACAGATTCCTCTAAGCTTTTACAATTACATTACTGATAATGAGGGCACAATCGAGTGGAAATACAATCACATGGTGTTGGTTGGTAGAGCTTGAGTTGTTTGTTCGACTAGCGTACTCTTTCCAAACTCTGTTGGAACCTGAATTAGAAAACAAGTAAGAGTTCGGATACTTTTCAACGCTTGAAACTGTGATTTTGTACCCGATTTTGTGGAGTCTGACTCGAAGATTGGAAAATTCAGCATTTTGGCATTGGTTCATACGAGTAAGTTGAGATTTCATTTCATAGATTATATTTCCATGAAATAAATACAAGTTAACAATGGATTGATTTCAGAAAGAAGAGATTGTATGGATGAACGGGAAATTTTTCGGAACAGTGCCAAATAAATAAGATATGAGGTACTTGAAGGAAATGGGGATCATGAGCATTACCTAAATGAGAAGAGAAGAAGCGCAGAATGTCGGAATGAACTAAACAAGGGGTTATTGGTGCCAATGTGTGTGGCAGGGGCAACAAGTCTTGGAGATGATGGGTGTGGGGATGAAAACACTTGAGAGCATCTAATCACCAGGACTGTGTTTCGAAGTGAGACAGGCGGACAGACATATGATATGGTGTATATAAGAACTTCGCACATGGAAAGGATAAACTGATTCCAAGGAGGATTTTGTTGCGAAGAGGCGAACGTTTTGAAAATGTTCGCTTTTCCTGTTGACATGAACAAGTTCCTGAATGATTTCAATCAAATTGGTAATGATTCTAGAGTGTAATGGAGAAGTAATACGAGCCGGCCTCAAATTTCAATATAATCAATACAGACGACATGGAAAACTGTTGAGTATTTTTCATTTTCAGACATACTAGGATTAAAAGCGTTCACAATGTTTTTCTCCACGATTCCGGCCTCACCATCACTAATTTCAGCAAGAGAAAATTCCTTGAATGTTGATCTGTTACGATTTCGGACTCGATGGACAGAGACCTCCTCTCAACACCTGAAGAACCTGTGACGAGAGGTTCTGATGGACTGTTGGTTCCTTCGAAAACGTCTTTCTTAGCTTCACATGCAACAAAGCAAGAAAATCTGTCCACTTGGACAGACGGTAATAGACCATATTTTATCTGCTGTGTTTCTATACTTTGACGATAGTGACCAAATAGCTGATCATCTACTTAACTTGTGGAAGATATTCAAAGAACGAACTCGTGAATTTGAGAAAGTCAAGAAAGTGCGTAGAATCCACTTTGATCGCCTCCATTCATATTTTAGTCCAACTTTAGGCCGGTTTCACCATGGAAAAACTGAACATATGATTAAAACTTCCCCACCAATGACACAACTATTTAAATTTCACATGCACAATTTGAAAGTGTTTTGGATCCTCAATTTCCTTGGCCATCGGATTAGTACCACTAGAAAATTTACAAAGAAGCTGAAGGATCTTAAAATTAGCTCTATCGGTTTGCACACCGGAATGAACAAATCCGATTTCCGGAACATCGCAAAACGATGAAAAGGTATCTCCAGTTTCATTAAACACAAACTGTTCCGCCGATGAGGTACTTGGAACACATAAAATGCTAGCCTCGTCATCTTTTTGGACCACAGTAGCTGATATGTGTAATGAACTTATCTTATAAGTAGAGAGAGACGTGAAAACATTGTGGATTATTCTTGCAAACAACTTGGATTACATTTTGTGTAGATTGAAGTCCCAGTTCTTTTTCAAGTACTCGCCTACTTGTTCTTTTAGAAACACTTTGAGGCTTTCAAATTTTCTGCCTGTAAGTTAAACTGCTCTATATTCCAAACTATATGGCCGAGAATAACTAGTCCTCTTTACTGTCACGTTTAAATATTAAGTTCCTTGTAGAAATTTAGTGGAAAGTGTGTCTCCTTTATATCTCAGACGTCTTACATGTTCATGGACGTCATTATTTACATCAGCTGCCATATTTGTGGCATCCTCTCCAAAATTTCCCATCAGGCCACTCCAATATTCTCTAAGTGCACGAGAAAAGCTTTTTTCGCATGAGCAGTATCCTTGTTAACATATTCTAATTCTAATCTCACCGTCGCCCACACATTACAATCCGTGATGATCGCACTCTCTTTTAATGTAATCGCCATCGATTCGTCACGTTTTGACGTTCCCCAAGTTGAAAGCTGATTCCCTAAATCGCACATCGCATCCTCCGTTCTCCTTCCCCGAATAAATTACAAGTATAAGTCCACCAACTTCCTCATCCGTCGTTACTCACTCACTGAATTATTCCTCTTTGATTTCAATATTTTCACACCAGTAACATCTCTTCTCAGTTGACACCTTGTCGGCATATCTCTCCATAATAAGTCCACAATTACTAATTCCCTCCGAACTCCTTCATTTCTGCAGGACAAAACAATAGATTCATCACCTGCCCCAAGAAAACCTCTTTGAATCTCCCTATTATTTGAAGGACTATTTCTAACTGGAATTGTAACTTCACTAGAGTTAGCAGAACGGTCAAGTAATGTCTTGATGAAAACATGTGCTGTTCGAATATATTTTCCGATTGTAATTGAACGTTCCATCAACGAAATATCACGATTACTATCACTTCGAAAAGGTGTTCTCCCTTCCATTAAATCGGCACCGAGTATTGCCATAACTTTCGGGTCTTAAAAACAACTGCCTCGACATGTTCCACAATTTCAGTTGCTCTAGTACATATCTGAATATATTCATAAAGAACAACAAAAATGACTGGCATACCGTCAGAAAATAGATTCACATCTCGTGAATTCACCAAGCCTTCCCTAGTATGCATTAATTTCAATTCCTTCGCAGCAAGACGAAGTACATATAGTAATGCCTCTTCAGAAAGACATGAATTAAAATGCTCCTCGGAAACAGCTGTAAATGGCGTAATCACATTCTAAATAGTTGTTAATTCCGCAGCAAGGTCAACAATATCAATATAGTCGCAATAAGCCATACTCTTGACTTGTTTCCGGGGTTTTCGATAAGCATTAACTGCATCAAGCCATTGTGTTTCATGTTGTCACGACATTTTCAAATCATCAGCTGTTCTGCTCATTTCAAGCAAAGAATTATAAGCAGCATCCAACTTCTCAATTATTTGTGAATAATGAGGATGTTATTTGAATAGTTGCGTAAGTAGAGACCGAAAAGAATGTTGATCAGCTCTCAATTCACAAATTTTCGTTTGATGATCATATAACTTTGAAATACCAGTTAGTTTTCTCGGCTGTACAGCCTTTTCACGTACTCGAGAAGCCTCGAGTACGACCTTTCGACAAGCTTCAAACCCATGAATGAGACCAAGCTTCAAACAGTTCACGAAATTGATTGATAATACGTGTCACCTCTTCATATGGATTCATTAACAAGTTTCTCATACCTGATGAAACTCTTGACATAGACCTTCTGAAAACATCACGAATGGCATGAATAAGAGATTAACTTCTATCACCTGAAAAATATGAGCAGCTGATTTTCGAAGGGACATGATCCAATACATTAAGAACAGCATCCGTTCCTTGGGATAAATGAAAATGAATTGAATGTCGATTAGATCGTACTAGAAACACAAACGCTCTTGCAGCTCGTAAAACACACCCTTCTAAATATCCTACTCACTTTCATCCATCGGCCGTGTCTGAAAGTTATACCGTTCCATCAGAACATATTGTGGGAAGAATGATGAATAAACTTTCTTCATCATCGTTTGAGTTAGACGCTTCAAATGTTTTCCGGATGTTTCGGACGACTTTATGTTGATGTTTACGAAAACGATGGTGAATTTGAGAATGACATGAATGACGGTGCTGCTAATGTGGTCAGTGAGAACCAAAGTAATGTTGTTCTACACGGGAATCAGCATGAAGAAGACGATAATGATACATTTAATGATTGTCGAACTAAATTCAAAAGCAACCCGGAATGTACTTTTAGGCGATGTACAATCAGGACCTTGTGTGAGTACTATGCCACGTGTCGATATCGAGTATTATTATTGTCAGTTCCGAGTGTGTACGTGGGATTGTAGTTACTGTATTCTGATCGTATGCAAATAACGGGAGTATGAGCACCGAAAGGAATCAAGTGATGTAGTATGGAGCTAAGGTCGGGTTAGAAATACTGTAGTCCGTTATTATGAAAATAACGGGAGTATGGGAAAAGAATGGAATTGAGTAATCTAAACTTGAGGATATAGTGAAAGGGTCGACTCAGTAAGTAACGAGTATGTGCGAAGAGGGCGGTAGAAAAGTGAAGTAACAAAGTAGGGCGAGTAAAGGGGACGGACCCGAACAGATATCTATACCTGTTTGTTGACCCTTGGATGGATGTATACACCACTTGCCGTTAACAATAGAAAACGTTTTTAGTTTATTATTGTAGAGTTAAAAGTGAAGAGAAGGGAAACGGGAGAAGAAAAGAAAAAGGGGCGAAGACATTCTTATACTAGATAAAGACGTCAAAACCCGAACAAAAGTAGTAGTAAAAAGCTTGCGTGCCATACGGTAGGATGTTTTCAAAAGTGTGACATACGTGTACATGTGTGGCGGAATAATGGTGAATTAAATAGAGTTGCATAATTAGTGGGTTACTCTACTTGCCAGAAATTGTTCCAGCAGGCTTGACAGGTGTTGCATATTATGTCAGCGGAATATTTAAGGTTTTATTAGTGTGACCGATTTTCTTGTGACTACTACACGCCGTCCTGGGTGGCCACCCCGGCCAGACGGGATTAACCAACACACTTCGCCGCACCTATTACTGGATCCAAATGGCCGCTGACATTCTGGTGACGGTATGATCCTTATTGAATTGCGAAAATATTATTCTCCGTCTAATTAGGAAGTCAAACCCGGTGCATCTATTCCCTGTGACGACCCCACTCAAATTCGTGGCGATTTACTTGTTGGGCCTCCTACCCTACAGCCAGGCAGGTAACAAATAAATTCTCGTCATCAATGACCGGTTTACGATGCTTATTTAAGTTATGTGCCTCCAGGATACGACCGCTTACGTGATAGCGGTCTCTTTCTATACTCACTTGGGGTACGAGTATGATACACCCAAGCAAACGGTTACTGACAATAGACCGCAATTTGCGTCAAAATCCCTCCAGGAAACCTTCCAAATACAAGGGGTGTCCAACACCTTAACCAGTGCGTACCACCCCCATACCGACAGGTAATACGAGCGATACAACCGCATGCTCGTAGCCATGCTTTGTTGTTATGTCTACGAAACCAACACGCTTGGAATACGCACGTGCCGGCATTGACTTACGCATATAACGTGCATGTCCACCGAACGACCAGAAACGGGCCATTCTACCTAGTCCTGCACCGACCAACACCTGACTTCATGGCCGCGATCTGCGTAACGGCACAATCTACTCCCGGTGTACAGCTCCTCGAATTTCCAGAACGCTTACTGGCAGAAATGGCCCGAGCGCGGACTACCCTCCTGAAAACCCACGCAGGTTACAAATGTGACTTCGATAAGCAAGTACGAAGAATTCGTCACAGGCCCCAGTTTCCGGTATGGGTCTTCCTCCAGATAGATAACGCCTTCCACTAGTGGTCTAAGCTCCAACACACCGTCGCGGCCCCTATGGCGTACTCGAGACAGCAACCCATACGGGGATTATACAACGCAGAAAACTTGTCGAACTCAACGGCGCTGATTGCGTCACCCCCGCTCCTGTTTCCAAATCAGACGCATCCTTCAAACATCCGGGCGCAGAAACGCCTCAGGATATGGCCGAAAAAATATTCGATTGTGACACGTGACTTGTGAAGTCCATTGACGATCTCCGAAAAACGCGACACGGGAAAATTGTGTCCCATATTCGGTGGGATGGGCCGTATGAACCCATTTGGGAGCCGAGCTCCCATCTCCCGGAAGAACTCATCTCCCACTACTTCTCGCGCCTCCATCGTAAATGTCCCTCCGTCCAGTATTCAGATCACGATTAATTACCGAACTCTGGGATGCCCATCGCTACGTACGGGTGTCCGATAACAGGGTCTTCCGTTCCCAACAAACAGAGGGCACAGCGGGATGTCGGGATGATAGTAGCGGAGTGTCGCGCTCATCCGCATGTGAGACATCGAGACAACCGGCCGTCTAAACGGATGAGGCTACGCGACTGAACAAGCAGAATCGGTGGACTCGAACTGACGCGCGATGGCCCTATGAAAAGATAAACCTTTAGAATATTCGCGCTTCCATGTACACGCGGCATTACAGGGACTGAACTCAATGGTAACCTAAAATTTTGGGTTGAAATCAGGACCTAATCGTGCTCCCAAGTACTTGCGACATCTTCGAAAAGAAACGCACAGTACCCTTGAAACGAAACAGACAACATGAGCGCCGAAAATAAATGGACCTTGGTAATAGATGCGCTCCCAGGCTCTTGCCACATAACAGTAACCGCACGTGACAGTAAAACCAAATGACGTGTTGACAGTGGCAAACATTCGCACATCCGCGCAAGTGTGACGTCGCGCGACAAACCCCGCAGAACCACTGATATCTAACGGACACAACGGACAGCACGAATAGATTAACAGGAAGAATCGTCGCACGTCCACGCAAGTGCAAAATCACAGCAACCGCAGGATTTTCTTTTCTCAACAATTAACTGGAAAATAGGAATGCACGTCTTGTTAAATGGTGGAGTTAAGCCAGGACTCTATTATGAAATAGCTCCGTTCATAAGATATGTCTTCAAATACATAAATAAACCTCTCAATGTCACCGACATATGTTCCAACGAGCAGTTTCCACGAAACAGGTTTCAAAACGGATTTCAGTGTCGGAAGATATAAATTGAGTATGGGTAATCAGCCTACCAATTCCTTTGCGAATTGTGAGTTAAAAAGTTGTATATTAGCACTTTATAGACGATAGTCCTGTAAATCGGGTGAGACCGTTTTAACGAAAAATGTATGTTCCCGTTCTAAAAGTAAATGAAATATAAAAAACTGTGAAATTTTACAAGCTCCAAAATGCCTTATATATGTGGATTGAATAATATTTTGCACTGACCATTCTATTAATAGCATTATTGGTAAAATATGATTTTGAAAAGTACCCAATGCGGGGAACATAGATGGCATGTCATGCTACGTTCGATAGTAAAATCACTTCAGATGATGGAAAAAGGAAAAGAAAAATTAAAAGAACTTATGGAAAGACAGTAATGTGGTAAGGAAACGAGCCTATAGAAACTACATTTTCAAGAAGTACCGTTATCTGGTGAGTACAACAGAATACAATTGCTGAATTGTATTCTGAATGGTTTTCACCATCAATGGTCTGATAAAGTAGGAAGATATATGGGATTCAAAGAAGAATATATTGTTTAAAAATTATATCTGCTGTGGCATGTCATGTTGAGATGTGGAATGTTTTGACAACTACGATGCCCGGCATCGGGTGGCCAATCAGAACCGACAATTTGGCAGTATAACCCCAATCCGCCTCAAATTCCGATAGGTGTGGCCCAGAATGGACCAGCCTATAATATCTACCCCTCGTTTTCCGTTCCCAAAAAACTCTTTTGGGAGTTGTGATAACTCACCGACTACTATGAGGAACACGTTTTCAAAATCTGGAATGCGTCCTGCCCCCCTCTGAAACCCTTGTTTAATATTAATACGGCTCCAAGGTCAATTTGAGGAGCAAGGAAAAAACTCTCTTTTGCTCCCCTACATTTTTCTCATTTCTTTCATAATAATCCGTTTTCTTCACACTTTTTACGAAATCCTTGAACATTTTCCCCTTCTTCCCCAACCTCGTCAAAAAGACACCATCATGGTACTGTCATGGAGACCCGACTCATCTACCTCATCTACTACTTCCGTCTCCGATGGCCCTGATATCAAGAAGTTCTTATTATTATTCGAAAATGTTGCTATGCGGTGCCGCATCGACTAGAAGAGTGCAACCGAAATATTGGCCTATCTCTATGAAAACGCATTCGAGCACTACTTCAGGATCTCATCGTCTGATGGCTATATCATCGCGGATTCTAATAACTTCCAATGTGTAAAGTAGCACCTTATGGAGAAGTTCCAATAAATGGAGGAAGTTAAAAGACCTAAATCATTTGACCATGACATCTTGTCTTTCCGAAAATGATCTTATTGGATCCCTGTGTGAAATTGACCGTGCTTTTCAAAACTCAAACCTCACTTGCAAAGCCAAGTTCAGACTCTTACGAAACTAGATCATGAAAACACCGTAACTTGCACAGTTCGTGAAATTTCGCACTGAAGTTACCAACGAGGAGGCGAAGAAAGCAGTTTCCGAATTTCATTCAAGAAAAATGGCCTTCAATTCTGCACTATCATTCCATTACAAACAGAACCTTATCCCCATATCAACTTCTATCAAGGGAAGAATTCCCACAAAGGCAATAGTTCGTCCTGGAAACCGCGTTGGTCAAGTGGAGACGAAGGCCGATGTGCTGGTAGGCCAGCTCTCTGGCTTGGCGCTCATGATGAATAATTCGCAGATTGGGAGCTCTCATAAGCCTGATGGTGACCGAGCCTGTTCGTACTGCCGTAAATCTGGACACTCATACAATGTCTGAAAAGATAATCCCCATAAGGATATGAGGTGCATCAGTTGCCAGAAGATGGGACATTCGGAGAATATATTTTGGTCTCGCGGCGACGAATATGGTCAGAAAGATGATTTAGAAGGCACCAAGTCTTCCGATTTAGGATCCTCGTCATCTGTTCTGAAGGTCACAATCATTAGGGAGGACGACCAATCTGAAGAAGGCGTTAGGTCAACAAAGAGAACCGCTGATGGTCAAGCCCTTCCCAAAACTTTACGTAATGGCGATTACCTCTCCTTGTCTTACAAATGGAATCTCAGGGACGTCTTATTTTGGACACTTACCTTCTGAACTGACAAGAATGAGACTATTACCAGGAATCAGAAGACCTATCAAAGCTCAAATATGGAACTCTTGAAACTCTTACCCAAATACGATGTCGTCGAAGCGTTCACTAACGCCCCATAAGAATTGTCATTTGGCCAATTACTCCGCGGCGATGGAGACGGCGACAAACAGAACCTCAACCACATGTTATACAATACAATAGCAACTCGTCCTGCGAACGTCGTCAAGCTTCCTGATAGCCAATATCGTCTGGTACTGAAGGTTGTTTTCTTCAATGTATGCGGCAACAAAACCTGGGAACTTTTGGACTCAGGATCCTTCTCGAATATTCTCTCTGACGAGATAGGTCGGGCACTATCTCTTACTTGAACGCACGAATCGAAGGGAATCATGGTAGATAGCGGTGATCGTTACGCAACATTGTGGTCTTTCAAGTCAGTTCCAGTTGTTTTCCAAGACGCTCCTGTTTTCTAGACTTCCCCGTCGTTGATAGATAACTTTCGACTTCATAACCGGCATCCCATCTCTCGAAACCCTTTCGGACGATATTGACCTTGTATATCAAGTAGTTTGCCTCAAGATGGGTGCTTGCATTGTATAACTCACCCTGGAACTGGATATTTGCTTGGCACAGGGTTATTAGAAGCAGTATGGACAGAGAATTATTCAAGTCTTATTCGGAAGCGTTTTCACAGAGCTATTCTGAAGAAGAAGTATACAAAAAAGAGGACAACGATCTCGTCTCATCCATCCGCAAACATGGTCAGGTTCCTAGATCATACCAGTCCTGATAAGTATACGGCATACCGGAAAAGATAGCTCCAATGATGCGAAATTGCATGCGCTTCGAGCTATATTGAGCCAGCTAGATGAAAATGATACGGAGATAATCTCGACGAGTCTCCAAGAATGCGAAGAATTTACCTGGAGCCTTGGTGACCTACGTCGGGCAAGGTACCCTCTCAAACACTATTTCGAGCTTCTTAAGGCTCAGCTGATACATGTTCCTGCACGCTGTCTCTCATCGCGACATAATATATTTTCCGAAAAGATCTGGACAAGATGTTAGACGCTGGTGTGATAAAACCATGTTCCTCTCCCTGGTTCTTCCAAGTCGTTATGGCCAACAAAAAAGATATAAATCCTCGGTTATGTGTTGAATAACGTTTGCTTAACAAAGTAATTAAGCTTGATCATTGGTTTCTGCCAAAATTACAAGAGATATTCGAAGACTTGGAAGGTAGAAATATCTTCACCACCCTCGAGCTCATCACCGGGTACTCACAAGTGCAGATGGCAGAAGATTTTAAGTAGAAGAAGACTTTCCCCTGCTGATTTGGAACCTTTCAGTTCTAGTCACGCCGTTTGGGATAATCAACGTTTGGTCAGCATTGAAGAGGATTATATACATCATATTCGCCGAGCTTCCGTTCGTCCGCGTCTACCTAGACGCTGTTGTAATATTTTCAAAAACCATTAACGAGCATGCTGATCATTTCAAACAAATATTGAACCTAGTCTTTAAGCATTTTCTCAAGCCAAATATATTCAAGTACCGGTTTTCGGAAGCAGGATTTCAACCTATTGGACACATCGTTAACAAGGATAGAGTTTCCATGGACGGGGGAAATTGACAGCATCCGTTCTTCCATGACACCAAGAACCACAACGGGACTGCGACGTCGCCTTGGACTCGCCGGTTCCTATCGACTCTTCATCAGCGTTTCCTCTAGCATTTCCTCCGTGATCCACGCTGGTAGTACATTGGGAAATCGCGCCATGCCTTGGGATGAATAAAGTGGTGAGTCATCCTGGAAGGTAAATGTTTACTAATCCCCCCAGTTCTTTCCTTCCAGGATTTTGACTGTTCTTTCGTTGTTAAAACCAATGCCCCGCCCGTCGTTTTAGAAGCTGTCCAAGATCAGGAGAAAGATGATGGCTGTATTCACCATATAGAATTCGCGAGACGTACTGTAAATTCCAGAGAACGAAACTATAGTACGTCAGAACTCGAAGCACTAGCTTTTATATGTTTTCGAATAAATTACGCGTCTACCTACTGTCCCTCCATCCCTTCACCTTCCTCACTGAGTACCAGGCCCGGGCGCTCCGCTACATGTTCCAGAAGAAGAAAATACACGGCCATATAGCTCGCCGCCTCGACTGGCTATCCAAATACGAGTTCAAAGTGGAGTACCGTACTGGATCGGATAGGCAAGCTGCCGGATACTTGTCACGGATTGGCACGGCCAATCCTATTTGCGATGGGGACGACGAAGGAGACCTCATCGGTACCATCGTAGAAGCGGATACGAGCGAGGATCCGTAGGATCTCGAACCCCTACGGAGGAACATAACCGCACATTCTTTAGGTCACCAGATCCAAATTAGGCGGTCCATAGACGACGATCACCCGATACCAAATACGACGTATGGTCAAGAACTGCATACGTTTTACGACAAACTTTCGCCGTACTGCCAAAGGCCCTCGTCTCGTCGCCCTATATTCAGTAGTAACGACATTCTTCGTGCTAATCGCAAAGATAATGGCCATTGGGATGTGAGGACAACCAAGAACTTCATTATCATGCATTTATGGTGGCCCAAAGTTCATCTGGCCATCCATTAACGTGTACGAAACTGCGAAGGGTGCCAACATGTGGAGCCTCTCGCACTCTACAGATATGGTACGTACTTCATATTGACCAATCTTTTCTCCACCTTTTTCATCGACTTTGCTAGACCTTTTCCGGCATGATATTTCGGGTCCTGATTAATACTGGTACGCTTCGAGCATGTCACCGGCTGGCCAATAGCCAGAGCAACGGCCAATGCTACTGCCGAAGTTATCCGGACTTTCTTCAGGGACGACATCATGCACTCTTTCGGTCCTCCGACGCCTATCATGAGCAAAAACGCCGCCTATTTTATGGCTACCCCCCTCTCTAGCCACATGGATGATAATGGGATCGACTGGAAACGTTCTATGCTCCCATGACAAATGGAA
>JAULBU010039851.1:0-14702 GCA_032358235.1 Odonthalia washingtoniensis | reverse complement strand
TCCGGAGTCGGGTGTGACTTTGGAGTCAATTATTCGTTCGTTAGTGGACGTATGGCTTGTTGAATTTCCTCTAGAGTGCGTGGCTCTGATGCCAGGGCCACACGTGATCGTGAAACTCTCTCAACCGACCTGTCGGGTCGTTCGATTACAACAGTATTTCCTGTCACATCATTAACCTTATACGGACCGTCAGCTACCGCAGCCAGTTTGTGGCGGTGTTCCTGTTCATCCCGTCGTTCGACGCGTAAGTATACCCAGTCTCCTGGTAAGATCTCCTCCGTCTGTCGCCTTAGTCGGGCGTCGTAGTTACGTTTGTAACGGGCCTGTGCCTGATCGAGCTTCCCCTTTGTTTTTCGAAGGACCGTTTCCAACCATGTATTCCAGGTGTCTCTGGCCTCCTTTGGCGTTTTTGATCTTGAGGATTCTGCTTTCAATGTCAATGCTGGTGCCGGGTGTGATAATACCAGTTCAAACAGTGCTAGTGCTGTTGAACTGTGTGGTTGGCAGTTGTAGGCGTATGTTAGCGCACCCAAGGTCCCAATCCTTGGGGTGATCCTCCAAGTAGCTGCGTATCGGAGAATTTATCGTCCGGTTGTATCTTTCCACTTGTCCATTCTTTTGGGGTTGTGGTGAAGACGTTGTGTATGTTCAGGATCTGACAAACGTCTTAAAAGAACTTGGCGGTGGATCATCCTCCGTTATCGGAGATTGGTTCCTTTGGGGTACCATAGGTGAAGACCCATTCGTTCACGAAGTGCTTAGCCACTTCGGTTGCTGAAAACCCCTCTATGGGAACGGTCTTGGTTATTTTCGTGAAGCGGTCTGATATTACCAATATATATTGGTTTCCGCGTGCGGTTTTGATGAGTTAACCAAATACGTCGATGGCGACAGACTCGAGTGGTGCTTCTGACGGAAATAGTTGAAGTTCCGTTGCGTTCTTACGCAGTTTAATGCGGTTGTGGGCACAAGTTGTATATCGCCGTGCAGTGGCGTAGCAATCGACTTTGCATGCAGACCAGTACAAATGACGGTGTATTATCTGGTACAGTTTCCTACTCCCTGGGTGACCGCCAAGCCTGGCGTAATGGTGTATGTGAAATACTCTTGACTTTAAGGCATGAGAGATGACTATTTGAGGTCCGTTCTCAGCATTCTGGATGATTAATCCGTCGTCGTCGAAGCCGAAGGCTAGCACCACCCCCTCATCAAGTTTTTGACGTGTGGTTTGACAGAAGGCGTCCGATTGTTGCGCGATGGTCAGATCCTCTAGGGAGATTTGTTGGAATAACGGATCCGATTTTGTTGGACCCGGTAAGGTTGCGCACACCGCATCGGCGGGGATGTCATCCAGATCGTTGTCATCCAGTTGGTGATCGTCATCCACTATTTCGCAATTCCTTTCCTGTACAATTGGAACCAAAATGTTTTTATTACAGGTGTATAACCATCGTGTGTATGGGCGTTGTTGAGAGACAAAAAGGAGGTCTCCTGGTTGGTGTGACTATACTCTTGAATGGTGAATGTCGGGAGGTCTTCAGCGTCGTCCGAAATTGCTTCGGCAGATGTTCGAAGGTGAGATAATGTGTCTGCTTGCGTGTTCGTCTTACCAGCTTTGTACTGTATGTGGAAATCGAATTCAGCGAGTCGTAACCGCCATCGCATGAGTCTACCTGATGGGTCAGTAATTGTTAGCAACCAGCCAAGCGCTGCATGGTCTGTGTAAACGATGAACTTATCATAGAGAATGTATGGACGGAGGCTTTTTAGATCCTATATGACGTCCAGACCTTCTCGTTCTGTTGCTGAATATCCCTTCTCGGCTTGGTTCAATGAACGGGACTAATACCCAATAGGTTTTCGTTCCCCATCTGGATGGGTTTGGAAGAGATCACAGCCTACTTGGTAGTTACTTGCGTCCGTATCGACGGAATACGGGAGGTTTAGTTGAGGTAACGCCAGTATAGGCGAAGGTACAAACGTTCTCTATCAAAAAGTGGAAGGATTGGAGTTGTTCCTCATTCAGTTCGATTAAGTCGGGGTTATTCTTCTTTAACAGTTCGTTAACGTTTGACTCTGTGCTATTGAAGCATGGTATGAACCGTCTGTAGACCTTGCACAGTCCGAGGAAGGATCGCAATTCCGTCTTTGACTTTTGTGGCTTTACTTTACGGAGGGACTCCGTGTTTGTTCGATCCATTTCCAGTTCACCTGGTTTGATGAAGTGACCGAGGTACTGGACGGTACTCGTCAATAAATGGCACATCTTGATTTTCTAGGTGTCACCGGCTGCTCCGAGGCAGGGTGCGGTTGAGCGGCTCTTGCAATAGAGATTGAGGTGCTATCGCAGCCGAAACAGATTTAGTTATGATCGACAAAATGCAAGTTTCGGGGTTAGTTTCAGACTCGAAGTTGTTTGTCTTTATTATAATTGAAGAGAGGCACACGTAAAAACCTCTGAAGTAGGCTCCACCTGCTGTCGAATAACAGGGGAACGTACTGCACAAGGTAGTGGAGCGGAAGCCACCGGTACAATATAATGGGCAACAATGTCCTAAATACACATGGTGATTGTGGAAAGCCACCCAAAAAATTTGGTCCTACACAAAAGAAAATATATGACAAAGGTAAATAAAGAAAATACATGTGTCTAAAAACGAATTTCATCACATTGACTAAATCGCTAATTTGTTGAGTATAAAGTTGGTATTATTGTGCCATATTCTTGTGACCGATTTGTTGTGAGCCTTATGCTATCATCTACATCACCGTTAAAAGTTCAGTCTTTGAAATATCATGCCACAGCTTAGGTCATTGTCTTGGAATCTGATACAAGTACATATGTGTCTCGATGGTTGTCATTCATGGATCCCCGGATAACAGATTTCTCACTTTCGTCATTTTTCGAAGATGAATGTGTTTTTGTAATTTTAATCGAATATTAGAGTCAATTTATTGGTGCAGGAGGAGCGACCGGAGTTGAACTCGGTAATGACGGATGTTTTGTGTTAGTAATGGACGGTAAAAACATAATCTTGTCATATGCATCAATAATCGATCTAATATGTTGTACTGAAGGGCATATATATGGTCCGATCCAGATGTGGTTGATAGGTTTTTGATCTTGAGATTCAAATGATTGAAATTTTAGATGTAGGATAATTGGATAAGAAGGGTCTAGGATATCATAGAGGTTGATGATATCATGTAGTATAGCAATAGGCGTATGAGGCATGTGGAAATATTCAGGATTAAAAAGTTCTGGAGAAGATGGTATTGTCGTTTCAAATTCGTCCACTAAATCAGTGGATGAAGGTAGTGGATCGTAATACTCTAATATTGGGTAGCTCATTAGCCAGTAGTATGCAGATTAGATAAAGTATGATGCTAGGTGACCGGTTAGAGTACAATTATTAGAACGTCTGACATATCGTTTGTATCTGAAAATTTGATTGGAGTTTGGGTGTTCGGTTGGAGGCAGTGTGTTTGACTTACTCATTATAGAAGTAGTTGTGACGTAGTTGAAGTGTGAATATAACAAGTATTAAGTTGTGTTGCAAGTATATAGCAATTTGGCGTGGAGAGTTGTTGATGTTTTTTTTTTTTTTTTTGAGTGTGTGTTGAATAAGATGGATCAAATCCAGATTGTCGATGTATACCAAATTATCCAACTTATGTGATCAAGGGATAGTACCATCTATCCCTTCCAGAGAAGACGTAAAGTAAAAATGTGTAGGTTGAATACTTGGATCGTTCGAAACAATGCGACGAAAGACAGAGCAAAATACCTGTATCTTGGGTCGCTTCACTGTCAGGATAAAGTACCGGTAAGTAGTTTATTAATAAAGAAAGGGAATGAAAAGGTAAAGTGGGAAGAGGAAGAATGGTGCTGATGGTGTTCTTGTTGAGAGAAAGAACACCATCGCCGAATGGCTAGTTCGAATGATGTATTGGGCTGTAAATAGTGTGGTCCACGAGGAATGTAATGGGTGTATCATGATGAGAATGTAGCTCAGCAATCAGTTACAATGAACTGCACCACATTCGGTCGAGAAGTTGTCGCAGATTAATTGCGTTGAAACACCGTACGGATGTACGGGGAATAATTTCTATCGAAAAGGTTTTCGAATAGAAGCGAATGACTTCCGAAATGTATGGCAACCATATGAGTAAGTAGAAACCGCATCAAAGTAGTCAAAGCGTCGCCGACGTCCGAGGGCGGCGTACAGTACGTCTGCCCAATCACCGGCCAGTATTGTCAGGTCTGATCGAGATACAAAGACGGATCAGGAATTTGTTCAAAATAGATTTCGCGCCAAAATGTTTGACATGCGTGTTTTATGAAAAAATCGAATAGATCTCAACGATGTCTACTGTACTAAAGACATAGAATATCAGGAGTATTTTCTTACAGCAGCATCAACTGTAATACAGGGTATTAGTATAGAGCTGTAAATAAATCCCAAATAAAACACGTGTAAAATCTTTTTCTTTCTTAATCGGTCATAGGTGGTCATAAACGAGCTGGAATGTAATCGTCTCGGTGATTAGTTCAAGCCGGATATTGGCATTCGTTAAAGCTCGACACGATTTTGCCATATTCTGACATCACAGACATCGGTATCTACATTTGGGCGATCGATTTATCCGACATTCGTTTTGTACGATCCGACGATCCGTTGTTGCGAGTATACCATACAAAGAATCATGCCTGCGTTAGCATTAACTTCCGTTGCCGTTCATCCATTAGTACTTTTAAGTGTTATCGATCATTATAACAGAGTATGCAGGGATACTAACAAGTAAGCTTAACTTCGAAAAATGTATACATCAACGAACATGCGCCATACGATTTATAATATTACAATGCTTGGCAGGATTTCTAACGCAAAATGACTTTTTTTTTGCACAATTATGTGATAAACATCAAAAAAACCAAAAACGCAAAGACGGGCAGTTGGTGTGTTATTAGGGCAAGTAGTGAAGGGGAAGGTAAGTTGTACGAATTCTTTTGCAGTTCCATTTGAAGAAGATGATAAAGATAGTTCAGTATGGTTTTTAGATCACAATTATTTAGAAAATATGATGTCAATGTTTCGTAAAGTAAATGCTCGAGAACGTGTAGTAGGATGGTATTCAACAGGACCTAAAATACATAGTGGAGATTTAGATATTAATGAATTAATTCGTAATTACTGTACGGCACCAGTATTAGTAATTGTTGATGTAAAACCACGAGATCTTGGATTACCAACTGAAGCATATATATCAATTGAAGAAGCAGACGAAAAAGATGGTGCGATTACAAAAACATTTGAACACTTACCAAGTGAAATTGATGCAACAGATGCAGAAGAAGTTGGTGTTGGACATTTATTAAGAGATATTCAAGATTCTTCTGTTTCCAATTTAACAAATGATATATCAGCCAAAGTTGCTGCTTTGATGAGTTTAGGGAGTCGTTTAAACGAATTACAAGAATATTTATTTAATGTTTCAAATGGTGATTTACCTATTAACCATGAAATTATGTATAGAATGCAAGATGTCTTTAATTTATTACCTACTTTGAATATGCCATTTTTGGTTAAAGGGTTTTTAACTAAAACAAATGATATGATGTTGGTTCTATATGTTTCTGCTTTAATTAGGACTATTATTGCGTTACATAATTTGGTTGATAATAAAATAATGCTCAAAAATGATGAAAAGAAGGCTGCCGAAAAAGCTGCCGATAAAAGAGATGGCGGGAAAATGGACAAGTCTGATAAAAAGGAAAACATTAGTGCCGATGCGAACAGTACAACGTCGACTACGCCAAAGAAACCTTCATCATCATAACTAAATAAAATACACAATCTGTTTGTTTGTTTATAATTTAATTGGTTCTTTTTTCTTTGTATCGCTTCTGAGCATCTAGTTCCCATTTGACAGCAGTATCATAAAGAGATATTAAATCTAAAGCATTACTAACATCATTTTGTGTAAATCCATGTACATATTGTTTAGGAACACGGTGTTTATCGTCACAAACAGGAATTCTACTAATTTCTTTACCTTGTTTATAAGCAATAATACAAGGAAGTTGTTTAGAAGTAGGCTGAGTAGATAAGTTGCCAATAACATCAGCAATTTGACCAAACTTAGAGACATCAACCCTGCAAAAGATAATTCTGGGGTGTTTAAACTGTAGAGCCAAACCAGCAAGTACTGGAGTAAGTTGTGAGCATCTTGGTGACCAAGGTGCATGACACCATACAATATGTATGGTTTGATGTGTATTCGTGGTAATTTTTGAATGGAATGATGGTGGATTCAACGTTACGATTTTTAATGATTGTGGGAGTGAATATCTTGGTTGGGGACATGTTGCATATAATATTAACCATAATGTTGTGAATATTAATAACAGAGGTGTATCAAAATACCATAAACATAATAATATTGTTATACGTGTAAATGAAAAAAGTGATGATAAATATGCATCTACTGTTGGTGCTGATAATAATCGAGTAAATAATAGTAATGTTAATGAAAAATATATTTGTGATTCTCTGCTCACTCCAAACATATCAATTAGTTGTAATGCTGTTTGTTTCTCAGATAGACGCTGAGTTCGCAGTGTTATGTATGATACGATTAGCAGACTGTTCAGTACATAGTAAGGATGAAGGAATCGACGTCGAGGAGACAATCTATCCATTTTTAATCTTGTTCACCGTGTTTGCGTGTTGTTATCAGATGGGGGTTGACCAACTAGACCAAACTTAAAAGTTGGTGTTGAGGGAGATCAAGTGCAACTCGGTTTACCACAATTTCGGTCTTTATACGTGCACTGCTGTGGCGATGTATAATTGGCCTGGTGAATCCATCCAATTAAAATTCATTTCGCAAAAATATACCAAACCTCTCTAATGACGGTTACACTTGTCACAGAATCTCTACAGATGATTGGTCAAACTGTACTTTATACTCCGAGAATATACAGTAGTGCGATCTAAAAATTTATTCTACGACGCGACGTATAAAGTGCGTAAAAAAAGATGACTGACACTATATCATGACACTGCATCAATACAAGGGGGGTGGATGTGTGTATTGGGGGTGAATTATTGAGAACTTTTACTAACAACAATGCCCGTGGAAGGCATAAAGCAGTTCATTATTCCACCCCACGATCATCTCATCGGACCTGACACCGTTGTGCTCCTTCGCTAACCCCGTTCACCTTCTCATTCTCTCTACTATCGTCTCGTTCATTCGTTCGATCCCGCTTAGTAACATATTGAAAACGGCTTCACCGTCACTGTGCGGTGGTGAGCCCATCATTCTGTCAATTTTTGTCCAATCTGTGTTGATCTACCTTTCCATCGTTCATCATGACTTCTCCGATCCGGCTCGATGAAGTCCTCTCTTTACAATCGGTTGGAGTCCCTCCAGCAGCTCTGTCTTTCTCAACATGTACCATGGAGTCAGACACTCACATCTGTATCCGAGACACCACAACCGGCAAGCCGCGTCTAGTCGTCATTGACATGGCTAACACCGCTCAACCTATCAGTCGTCCAATTTCCGCCAACACTGCTTTGATGAATCCCGCTTCTAAGATCATAGCTCTCAAAGCTGATAATCAACTTCAACTTTTTGATTTCGCCGCAAAAACAAAGATTAAATCTGTTATCATGCCCGACACAGTTGTATTTGTAAAATGGATATCTGATAAAACACTTGGTATTATCACTGAAGCATCTGTTTTTCATTGGCGTTCTGATGATTCCGCGCTAGATCCAGTTAAAGTATTTGATCGTCACCCTTCGTTAGCCTCTGCTCAAATTATAAATTACCGGTCTGATGCTTCAGAGGAATGGTTAGTTCTTGTAGGTATTTCAAGCGCTGGTGAAGGTCGTGTAGCTGGTAATATGCAACTTTATTCAACTGTGAAAAAAATTTCACAAGCTATTGAAGGCCATGCTGCTTGTTTTGCCACTATGAATTTAGAAGGTCATCCCACTACACTTTTTGTCTTCGCTTCAAAAACTACAGCAGGTGTTTCTAGAATTCATATCATTGAAGTTAATGTTGAAAAAAAACCACAAGGAGCTCCTAAATTTGGTAAGAAAATGGAAGATATTTATTATCCTCCAGAAATGTCAGCTGATTTTCCAATCGCTTTACAAGCTTCAACTAAATATTCCATTGCTTTTTTGGTTACGAAAATGGGATATGTTCATTTATACGATCTAGAAAGCGGACGTGCCCTTTATATGAATCGAGTTTCAGATACTACGTTGTTCGTCACTTCACAACAGACATCAAGTGGTGGTATTCTTGGTGTTAATCGTGCAGGTCGAGTGCTTGCTGTCAATGTCGTCCCGGAGGCGGTCGTACCATACGTCATGAGTAAGCTGACGGATGTCGAACTTGCAACGAGACTTGCTTCTCGAAATGGCTTCCCTGGTGCCGAAAATTTGTTTAATGAACATTTCCATGAATTGTTCCAAGAAGGAAAGTATAGAGAAGCAGCGCTTGTTGCCGCGGATTCACCAGGAGGATCACTTCGTAATCCGGAAACGATCGCCAAGTTTAAAGCAATTACAACAGATGAAAGCGGACGGTCTGTGCTACTGATCTATTTTCAGACTCTTTTGGAACGTGGAAAATTGAATAAGGTTGAAGCTGTGGAACTTGGCATGCAACTTGTAGCGAAGAATTCTGTTAACATTATGGAGAAATGGATCAAGGAAGATAAGTTGGAATGTTCTGAGCAACTTGGTGACCTTATTCTTCCTAGCAATGCCAACTTGGCCTTGGCTGTATATATTCGCGGCAAATGTCATCAAAATGTCATTCAGGTACTTGTTCAAGTTGGCCAGGTATCCAAAGTTGCTCCTTATGCACAGAAAGTTGGGCTTGATGTGAATGCTACAGAGTTAGTTCAAATGGCTTCCCAGCATTCACCTCAAGCAGCTCTGGAGCTGGCGAATGCACTGCAACAAGCAGGTGTAGGGGCTGGTGGTCAATTGGTTCCAGCACACATGGTTACAGATCGCAGTGGCATTGATCATGGTGCGATGTTTGATACATTTATGAATCGCGGTATGTTACAGGAAGCGACAGCATATTGCTTGGACAACTTGAAAGCAGACCGTCCCGATGATGGAGATTTACAAACAAAAGTTTTGGAGGCAAATTTAATGAATGCACCTCAAGTCGCGGATGTTATTTTACAACAGGATATCTGGCATCATTATGACAAACAGAAAATTGGTATGCTTTGTGAACGTGCGGGATTATTCCAACATGCACTTGAGAATTACACAGATCTGGCTGATGTCAAGCGTGTGATGCAAAATACGCATGTAATCAACCCAGAATTCCTGACAAATTATTTCTCAAACTTGACTGTAGATGACCGTTTAGAATGCATTAAGGAACTTATTCAATCAAACCCGCGTGCGAACTTGGCGTTATGTGTGCAGGTTGCTGCGAAACATACTGATGAGATTGGGGCCGAACGATTGATGAAGGTGTTTGCAGCTGTCAAACAGCAAGATGCGTTATTCTATTACTTGAAGGCGATTGTCGCGTTTTCAACTGATCCCGATGTTCATTTCAAGTTCATTGAAGCTGCTATTACTCTTCAACAGTATGGCGATGCTGAACGCGTCACCAGGGAATCGACAGTATATGACCCGGAGAAGGTGAAAAAATACCTGATGGATAATAGGCCGAAAGATCCTCGCCCACTCATTAATGTGTGTGATCGTTTTGGGTTTGTTGATGAAATGGTTAAGTATATGGTTAAGAATCGTCAATTGAAGTTTGTTGAAGGATATGTACAACGAGTCAACCCGACACAAGGTCCGACGGCCATTGGCGCTCTTCTTGATGCAGATCAATCTATTGAGTTTATTCAAAAATTGGTCATGTCGGTGAAGAATTCTGTGCCGGTGGAAGAGTTGGTTGAAGAGGTTGAGAAAAGAGGTCGCTTGAAGATATTACTTCCATTTTTGGAGTCTCGTGTTGGGGATGGTGCGACCGATGAGGCTGTACATTCTGGAATTGCGAAAGTGTATATTGAAAGTAATATCAATCCTGAACATTTTCTCGAAACAAATGCGTATTACGATTCCCGCAGTGTCGGACGCTTTTGTGAAAAACGGGACCCTTACTTAGCGTATGTTGCTTACAAGCGTGGAAATTGTGACGAGGAGGTTTTGGATGTAACGAATAGACATTCGTTGTTCAAAGATCAAGCACGTTACTTGGTGGATCGTTGTAGTCCTGAACTTTATGAACAGGTTCTTGATGAGAATAATGAAAACCGTAAACTCATTGTGGAACAGATTATTTCTGGAGCCTTACCAGAGACTCGTGAACCAACAAAGATTTCGGGTGCAGTGAAGGCTTTCATGACGGCAAATATGCCTGAGAAATTAATGGAATTACTGGAGAAATTAGTTTTGCAGACATCAAACTCAACTTTTGCTCGCAATACGAACTTGCAGAATTTGCTTATCCTTACTGCTATCAAGGCGGACTCTGGACGTGTTATGGAATATGTTCGACGGTTGGACAACTATGATGGAGAGGATGTTGCACAGGTTGCCGTTGGTGAGGAATTGTATGAAGAAGCATTTGCAATTCATCAGAAGTTTGAAGAACATGCGGGAGCAATTGGTGTATTATTAGACAATTTGAAGGACTTCGATCGAGCTGAGGATTACGCATTGAAGGTTGATTCTAATGACGTTTGGAGCTCGCTTGGTGTTAAACAACTTGAAGATGGACGTATGGCAGCGGGTGTGAACTCTCTTCTTAAGGCGAAAGACCATGCTCCTTATATGGTTGTGATTGAAGCGGCACGCCAAGGTGGTAGTCCTGCTGATTTCGAACTGGTACTCAAATTTTTGAAGTTTGCTCGCAACAAAGTGAAAGATGTGCGTGTGGTGGATACAGAAATCATATACGCTATGTGCAAATGCGGAAAGCTTCCGGAAGTGGAAGAATTCATTTCTCAACCACATGGTGGAGACTTGGAGGAAGCTGGAGATCGTTGTGCGGATGAGGACTTATTTTCTGCTGCGAAATTGTTGTTCTCTGCTGTTAACAACTACGGAAAACTTGCTCCAGTTTTGGTTCGCCTCGGAGAATTCCAAGGAGCTGTAGAAGCTGCGAGAAAGGCCGATCGCGTACGAACATGGCGTGCTGTTTGTTTCGCCTGTGTGGACTCAAAAGAATTCCGATTGGCACAGATTTGTGGTTTGCATGTTGTGGTTGAGGCTGATGAATTATTGGACGCGATTGAGTATTATCAAGACCTTGGTCATTTCCAAGAAATTATTGACTTGTTAGAACAAGGTCTGACGTTAGACAGGGCGCATACGGCGATGTTCACGGAACTTGGTGTTTTATTGACGAAGTATCGTAGCGAACAAATGATGGAACATTGCAAGATGTGGTGGCAGAGATGTAATATTCCGAGGTTAATCCGAACGTGTGAGACTGCAATGTTGTGGGCAGAGATGGTTTATTTACATTCGCAATACAAGGAGTTCGACAATGCAGCATTAGTAATGATGGATCATTCGCCTGAAGCTTGGGAGCCTTCTGGATTTACTAGTCTGATTGCGAAGGCTGGAAACCTAGAGGTGATGTACAAGTCTGTCCAATTCTACATTGATGAACAACCGGAATTGTTGAGTGATCTGTTGTCAGTTTTGTCACCCAAGGTTGAATCTTCACGTGTTATCAACATTTTGAGGCGTTCGTATGTGAACGAGTTTGGACCTTTGGGATTGCTTCCGCTGTGCAAGGGTTACTTGATAAAGGTTCAGGATGGAAATATCCCTGAAGTGAATGTTGCTTTGAATGATGTGTTTATTGAAGAAGGAGCATTTGATGAACTTGAAGTAAGTATCGATTCATACGATAACTTCGATCAATTTACACTCGCACGACGATTGGAGGGAAGTGAACTGATTCAATTGAGACGTATTGCCGCTCGTTTGTTCCGTCGCAACGGGAAATACGAACAAGCATTGGAAGTCTCAAAGAAAGACAACTTATATCGAGATGCAATCGCATCTGTTGCTGCGTCTGAGGATTCGGAATTGACAGAGCAATTGGCTATCTTCTTTGTGGAAAAGAACTTGTTAGAAGGTCTTACAGCAACATTGTACACGTGCTTCGAATTCTTCCGACCTGACATTGCAATGGAATTGGGATGGAGATATGGAGTAATGGATCATGTGATGCCATTCATGATTCAGACTATGAAGGAAGTTGGACAACGGTTGATTGGATTAGAGGAAGAAAGCAAGGAGAAGCGTGATCGTGAACAGGATGAGAAACAACAGATTGAAGATGAAATTAACGAAGATCCATCTGTGTTGTTATTCGGACTGGAGAATACTGGCCAAGGAAATGATGTACCACTTCTGACAAATGGTGGTCCTACTGGTGGAATGGGCGGTGCTACTTTGCCACAAATCGGATGGACCCAATCTCCAGCAGCTGCTATGCAACCAACGTTTGCAGGTTTGCCTCAACAGTAATTGAAAATAGAATAGGCAGATTCATTGTTTGTGATTTTAACACCGGTCTTGGTTGATGCAAGAGGAATAATCAGCGGGTTTTCTTTTCTTTTCTTTTCTTTTCTTTTATGTTCCTCTCATCTCCATACTAACCGTTTTGAATTCTTTATATTGATAATTTGATAAAGACTATTTCCTACATTTTGTATGATGGAGCACGATGCAGTTGTTGTGTGTGTTCCTTTATTTCCCATAATTTGACAATATCCACCCCAGAATTTTTTGATCTTCGTCCTGGAAATAGCCAGTAATCCAGATCTGGTGCGCGACTATATAAGTGGCAGAGGACTACATGCACTAGCGGGGGGTTGTGGTCGCACCGTATGCTTTGGTACAGGTAGTTCACGAGGAGCGCTTGATAGCCTGTTGTTAACCAGTTCTCGATCCGAATAGAGTTGGGAGCTCGCAGGTCGACTGCTTGTGCTGGTTGATTAGTAATTGAACTAACTTGTAGTTTATCAGATGTCGACTACACGATCAATTGTTCCTGTTTGTGAGGTACCCTCAAATGAATGAAACGTCCATTCACTGCAAAAAAAGCCCAATCTGTTTCTTCGACAAGACTCACTTCCCTGTCTTGGAATAACTAGGTTCAGGCCATAAAACGAATAGGTTGAATACTGAATAATATTCAGTATACTGAATAATATTCAGTATTCACATTTATTACCATGCACTTCCTTTAATATTATTAAACAATATTATTAAAATATTATTAGTGCATGGTAATAAATATGTTTCGAACAGTAAGTTGTATCAACGTCATACGATGAAGATCTCTATTTGCTTTGCATGGACAATGAAAAGCTGTGTTGGCATCATTACAAACAATGAGCGTTAAACCCAGGACAGCGCCGCACACAACTTTTCATTCAATAATTTAGTCAAAATTTGAGTTTAGCCACAACAACAATCGGTCTTGGTTGATTTCAAATGTTTCCGTTTTGAGCGAGTTTGGGGGATCAACCCTCGCTTACACTACGGTTAAGTGATTTTCATTGGCTGACATTGACAAAACTTACATTGAATATATTGCCACGTGTATTCATTCAAAAATTACAAACTAAGTTTGTCCAAAAATTGCACTCCCCTCTACGACTCCGCCGCCGATTGCTCACTCGTTACATCGCATCAAAATTTGTATCGATCCCACCTACAACATTTCTGTGACGTGACACCATAGACATCTGTGCCAATAACGTATCTGGAAAACTTCTTAGTTTCACTGAAGGATGGGATCCGAAAAGAAACGCAAGCGAGTGAGCGTGGAACCTTCCGCTGAGGCAACGGCAGAAACACCATCTGACAAAGCGGAACGCAAACGTTTAAAGAAACTGAAAAAAGAAGCTGCATTAGCTGCCGGTAGTTCCGGCGATGAGAATGGAAAGGGTGGAAATGAAACAATGGATTCACCAGATGAAAAACAAGAAGAAGTGGCACCACTTGTGACACCACTTGTATCACCCATTGCGACACGTAAGTTTTATTTATTTTTTCTAGCTGTTGTAACCGTCTTTCAGCATAAAAGAAAAGTTAAACTAACTCTGTTGTTGTTATTATTATGAACAGCGATGGCCGGCAAAAAGCTGTCAAAGAAATTATTCAAGTTGATTGGTTTGGCGGCGAAGGAAAAAACGTTGCGGAGAGGATTGAAAGAAACAGTTCTGGCACTGAGGAAATTAGATAAGGGGATTGTGGTAATGGCAGGCGATGTGTTTCCAGTGGAAGTGATTGCTCACTTACCGTTGGTATGTGAAGAAGCGAATGTGCCGTACTGCTTTGTACGTAGTAAATTAGAATTGGGTAATGCGGGTCTGACTAAAAGACCGACGAGCGTTGTTTTGGTTTCTGAAAACAGGTCTAAAGGGGAAATTGTCAAGGCAAGTCTCGAAGAAATGAAGAAAGAAGTTAAAGGTATTGAAAATTTGTATTGATATGATTATAACGATGCGAACAATTGAAATTGTTGAGAACATTAAAAAACAATGCGTCGATTTCATTGGTTGATTGTTGTTCCAGGCTGCACTGCAGTGCAGACTGCTGTCACTGAGGCCCGAAAACTACTATCATTATTGTTTGTTTACAGTAATCATTTGCCAAAACTTT
>JAULBU010039840.1:0-14704 GCA_032358235.1 Odonthalia washingtoniensis | reverse complement strand
ATATAGAGAAGTGTTTGTGCTCTTCTCAATAATAAAATTGTGGTCAAGCGACTTCCTTTCTTTATTATTATTCAATTTGTTCAACTATTTCAACTGGTTAAACATTGTGAGCAATTTCACGATATATCTAAAACAACCAAAGGGAAAAATATCAGCGTGTTGTTTGGGGCCGCATGTCTTTAAAAAAAATTTCGAAATGTTTTTTATGCTCTATAAGAAATTGAAATTGAACATGATTAAATTAGGTTCTACGGTCAATTTGTCAAATTTTGACAATTTGGTCATAGAATGGATGGCATAGATTCAAAGTATCTATAAAAATAGGTCCAGGACTTGTACTTGAGATAGAAGGTTTATATCAGGGATGGGAGCAAAACTACTGTAGAACGAATATCGAACGAGCGTGCGTACTCTTTTATTTTACTACAAAGATATATTATTTGTTGCTCAAATAGCAGTTACAAAATATTAGACTACAGTCTAAGTTATGTTATAGGCTTCCACGTAATAGCATCTCGCTAACGAGAGAGGCCGTGCACGGTCGTGATGTATAACTTAGACCTGAGTACACGAGATATAAATACAAAACAGATGAGTGGTTGTGATATAATTATTGCATTTAGAAGTATGACAAATTGTCATATTCATAGTCTGGATTGCTTGAAACTACACACTTAAAGCTAGTGCTAAGGAACCAAGAGCGAAACATAAATAAATAAGGTTCCCAAATAAATAATAGAGAGTTTTATTCAGAATCCAAAAAGTAAACAAAAATAGAGGAAATGATACTACTGATCTGAATTGTATATCTTTTTGAAATGTCTTCTGTAAGGTCTTTATTCAAAGTATCCACTCGGCGAAGGTCGTGAGAGCAGATACAGTAGTGGTCGAATGATCATATTACAGCAGTAACAATTTCCATTACATTCAGCACCCTAAAAGAAATCAAAAACGGGTGGACTGATTTGAATTTCTACGTCTTTGTGAAAAAATCCTTACTCAAAGTATCCATTGTTATGGTAACCATACGTCGTCCTCCAAAAATGTCTGAATGTAAACGCACCTATGTAAACTGCCATAGCCATAATTTTCTCCTTCAACATTCTGGATAATAAATGTAGCGTTGAATCTGCAAAAGAAAAGCAATCCACGGTGAATGCCGGGAGGGCTTTGATGGAATTTTTATTTATGTGAGGTACTAGTAACTGACCTAAAAAGGAACACTAAGGCTGGACTTGAATTAGAAACCTCAATGGTGGGTGAGAAACACAACTAGCTAAACAGAAACTGCACATATGGGTGATTGCCATTAGGCCAAACAGAGCGGTACTCTTTAATGCCTCTGATGGATTTCATACACTATTCATTTTCTCTTTTTCATTTAGTTCTTCCATGATCTTATTGAAAGCCTCAAAAAACCAACAATCACATAAAAGAAAATTATCAGCAATACATTAAATAATGTCTCCAAATTAATACGAATAAGAATGATTTAATAAGATTCTTCTTGGATAAGGGAGAAAGAAATCAGGACCAAGGGGTCAGAGAGGTTGATTTTTTTAAATTGGGTAATATCAATTGAATCAGGTTGGCATTATTCAAACTCTAAACATTCAAGATTCGTGTACTTCAGGTTCTAGAGACAAGAAAAACTATTTTCACTACATTCATCACACATTTGGTTGGTAAAAAAGCAGTCTTTTTAAACATGATATCAATCCAAAATTTTCTTCCCTCATATCATTCCTAAATTCATACTCAGCGATCAAATACTGAAACAGCGTTGACAATAAATATGATTTGCACCAAAATATTCCCCATATTTTCGTTCGATGGCCTTTTCTCAGCTGTAGTTCCTTCATCAATTGATGAATCTACACCCAAAATTTTGCTTGTGTCATGTAATTCGAAATGTTTCACAAATGGTCTTCAAACAGTTCACAAAAGAATCTCCGAAAGCTGCGAAGATTGACGCATGTATCGTCGAAAAACAGCTTTGCTACAACAACGAGCACGGGAAAAAGGTCTGCCAATTTAACAAAAGGGCTGGGTTAAAATGTATTTGCATATCACCGTCATCATCCCTGTCGGTATCTTCTTCTGTATCAATAAAATCTAGCTCATCGATGCCACAATCTATGTCCGCTACTGCAAGCTCGTCTATGTCTATGTATGTTACTGCATCCTTAGAAGCTTCAGCTGGCATGTAGACAACTACGTCTTTTGTAATAAGCCCGTCGTCATCCATATCTCCGTCTCCTTCAATGCAGGAGAAATTTGAGGACGTCAAGATCATTGGGAAAGGAAAGGTACCTAAGGAAAAACACCTGTTCGATGTGGGGAACTTTGGAGTCAAAATTCCAATTTTCTATTCCGAAGAAAGTAAGATTACGGTCATTCAAGGACGTCATAAATTAATTTACGCAATTGACGGTAGGAAAGGTAAGACTGTATACGTATTCAAAAAATCATCGAAGATTGTAGTTAGCGTTTCTAGCTTAAGTAAGTACTGGAATATAATTTTATACTATCCTAAACATGATGGTCACTCTATTCATTGATTTCTAATAGAGTATAATTCTTTTCAATGTAGTTTAATAAAAGAAAATCGTAAGAATTCACTAAGAAGGTTTTATCAAGCTTAGACATACCCAAAAAAGTCGTTGAAGTTTCGTTCGACCATATGTTTTTCTTCATGTATTGCATTCGAAAAAGAATCAATGTTCTATTCCTCATCAACATAGTATTATAATGAGAATGAATATCATTCAATTGTCACCCAATAAAAATGAAAAACATTATGTAATAACCCTATGACCGATTTCCCATACCGTACAGTTGCTATGGGGAAACAATTCAAAATGTTATGTGTTGTTCCACAAAACATAGATTTACCGTACAGTTACTATGGCAAAAATGTAAAATTTCATAGCTCTGTTCCGTAAAACATATATGTTTTTTAAAATATTTTTGGATTTGATTTTTAAAAAAAAGAAACAAAATATTATCGGTAAATACGGACCTCGTATGATGAAAGTTGTGTTTTGTTAATGTTTAGGGGGGTGAAAATCATTTTAAGGGTGTTTAGTGGATTTCTAATATTAAAATGTTTATTTATTTTTAACGTCACAGTACTGATCTTTCACAACTCTTTCACTGTACTATGTACTAATCCTCCCAAATAATATTTTGGAGGATTCGTACATATAATAAAAGGGTAAATCCACGATACTGCCTTAAACATGTGTCCAAAGTGAAGTCTCAGTACCAAGATTTCAAAACTTTTTAATATATGGTACCGAGAATTGCAGGAAAGTTAAAATTTGGTACCAAAATGAGGTCCATATGCAGAAATGGTACCAAGATAGGCCAATTTGGTGGGGACGTTTGTATAAAAGTTGATATTTGGTACCTAGATGACCAACCACCAAGAACGCCATTTAATGAAAACCTTGGTACCAAATCGGCCATGCACAATATACAGTGCAATAAAACTTTGTTTTACTTTCTATGAATGTGTTGCCTCGCCCTTCGATGAATCCTTTTTATTTTCACGTCGTCCGTTCGAAGTGAGACATTCAATCAAAGAATTAGAAAAGGAAACATGATACTAATTTTCATTCAATACTAAAGCTTACAGTACAACTTCAATTCAATGCATGTAACCGAATTGCGCCCCCTATCTCACCGTTCCATACGATTAGTCTACTGGTTAATGCTACAGCTGTCGCACCTCTATAACATGTTTCTCTTCCATGTTGCCATTGAGACGAGTGTGGAAACTTCCGTTGTAAATTTCCTTTCGTAAGGTGAGGTAAATGACGCTGCGCGTTATTGTGTTTTCACTAGTTGTGCCTCTCGGTAAAAGACTGTTGTTTCTTTTTCCGCCGAGTTCACGAGTTAACTAGTTCAATTATTATAAAGCATGAAAAAGTAAAGCATTGTTGGCACCCTGCCTATAGTGGAATCTGATTTTTTACAAACGTGGCAGAAGTTTGCATAGTTCGACACTGTAGCTCAGTGGGGAAATTACACGGATGGAACCCAGTAGTTGCGAGAACGATCCTTACAAGCTGCAATTTTCAATAATCATTCTTGCCTAAAGGCTGATTGAAACATCTGCAGATTCCTTTTGCGCAAACTAGTTTATCTTGTTTTGAAAGATTGCTGAGGAACCAACAGACGATACCCCCATTGGCGGGACAAAGACGATATATCAGTGATCCCCGACGTGTGAGACTCTAAAGGGCGCTACTGGCTGTTTCGAAGCACGGGATCGCCTTAACTTCCGTAGTCGTCTCCAAGACGGTGGTTACATTCTAGTGTTCTCAATGGTGGCCCCGTTGTATATAGAACCCATTTCGAAGCCTCTGACACTCCCATCACCACGACCCGTAACCCCCTAATTTATTACTGGTAATGTACTACATTAGTCTCCCAGCTGAAGAAACTACAACACTTACTCTACAACTGAAACAGCAACTACGTATACAACAACAACAATAAATATCTCTACAACTCCATCAGGAACTACAACCAATCCCCTGACACTGCAAAACATCAAAAAAGGCATGTCTCACCATCTTACATTACATCCACGCGCTCAAGAACCGGGCTCACAAAACTCTTCGCCAACGAAACTGCAAAAATCTGGGCCTCCACGGCCGAAATATCCCGGGATCTCTTTATCTCACCGGCCATGAACACTTTGATAATTCCACCCGTTATAGCCCTGACTCGCATTCCTCCCACTTGAACGTCCTTTTTTGCTTTTCGTAACGGAGTTGTTCCGGAACTGATCCTTGCTACGGCCTCCAATTTTACTCATCGTCCACCACTCGCCGTTGTCACCACAACGAGGAACCCACCGTTGGTCCCCTGCCGGTGTGCCGACATGACAGGTCCACTTAATCTTTTGGACGCAGAGCTGCGCCACATTGGGTGCACATGCAAACAGAATCGGAGCATGGTGTCCAACATGGTCAGAAGATCCTGAGTCGCCTCAAATCCATCGAGACCACGATTTATTACATCAAGTCCAAGCTGGAATCGTTGAGAAAACAAATTTCGTCCGTTCCGGTGCCTCGCGTATCAGAGTATAATCAACTCGAGAACCTTACGGACACTATCGCCAATCTTACCACTCTATTCTTTGATCTTTACGAAACGCGCATTGACACTCGTCATCGAGTAGCTCAGATGGACACATTGTATACCCGGGGCGCCACTGAATTCTTTTTTGCGCACCGTCACGCCCGACATCGTGGAAAGAGCCACCCACTAAGGTATTCAGCTTTACCCCTGCCTGCCGCATGATGATTCTGTAGCCCACATGAGGTAGAAACTATTTCCCCAGCCCCTCGGGACTCCAGATACCAAGCACCTCCGCGGATCAAAACCCACCCGAATGAGCTCATCACGAAGGTGGACACGCCGTCCCCCTTGCCTAATAAGGACGCTGTGGAATTACTGTCTCTGTGCCTCTGAAACTATTTGTCAGGCCTTTCATCGTTGACATAACTGGTGAAAAACGTTCGTACCCTCATTGACTACCAAAGGTATCGGTTCTACAACAAAGCTGTTGTCATGACGGACAAGGGATACACACACTTATTTGCCCCAAAACGAACAATCGATGCTCATTTCCATCCATTGGATCCCTTTCCGGTTCCGATGGCCTTTTCTTGTTTGAAATGCTCTCCTACCTTGTGGACGTGTTTAACGCCCTCTTCGTGAGAAAGGGTACAGCACTGCATATCCTCGCCTCTTATTAGTATTACCAAGTTAGTTTCTTGTACGAATAGCACGTCCGACCGGTAAGATCCACACAGATGTACCACCTCCGACCATCGTTGCCTTGCATAATACTCGCCCTGCTGGGACGCTTAATCATAGACGAAAATCTCCTTACTGAGCCTCAAGTCATCAGTGACGCACATAAAGACACGATAGAATCGGTCGATACATACACCGGACGGTAAGAGGAGGCGGCCATTTGATGCCGCTACATGTTCACTCGAACGGAGCCGATCAACAACCTAGTCTTGGGTTTAGACCCAGGCACTGGTTCGCTACTCCCAACCAACATTTCCCAGTTGGAGAAGTCCAAGGGACAGGATTTTGAGGCGATAGAACCACTGGCCGAACGATGCGGCATTACTGCCGCCACTATGGAGCAGCACGCCAAACCAGGTATGATTCCTGATTCGTCACCCTCTACCAATCCGTCGTCGTTTGCGCCCAGAACAAGACTGGCCGTGCCGGCAGTTATGTTCAACTAAACGGTTACGGAAAAACCTTCTGCTCCGTCGTCCCCCCATCTTCCATTGAACCATTACCACCGGCGTCCTTGGGCACCATCCCCGTTGTTGCTAATGCTGCTCCTTCCCCGCTGAATCTCCGAGACTATATAGTAGCACTCTCGGAGGACCAGCTATGCGACGTCACCTCAAGACTGGAAATCATCTTCCAGACGACGTCCAGCCATAATGCCCAATCCGATTCTGCGCGAGTGACCTAGAAAATCTTGAAAGAGCTTGATCTTTCCAACAGCTCTCTTGGACATCAGCTCGTCTCCGTGCCCAAGCTGAAGAAACACCAGATTAGGTTGGGCATATCCGCCATTCCTTCTGATTATTGGACGCTAAACTGTTCGACATTCCGAGCATCGGGACATTCAGCATTCACGAGTTGAAGCCTGACGGCGCAACAGCGAATACTCTTAACCTATTGCCACTACCATCACCAAATTGGGGCGAACCCTCGAGTAGCAGATTAGTTCAAAGAAATCTCCGCTCACAGCGCGGGAATGTTCCCTGACCCCGGGGCAAAAACTATCCTTGCCACAATGGTCATAACCACTTTTCTGTCTGAGTCTAAGGTTCTACCAGGTTTTTTTCTGATTTCAACTGCTCAACAAGGAAAGTTGATTTGTTCAAATCCAGGTTCCAATCTCTACTTTCAGTATGAAGAGAAAACAAGGAAGATAATATGATCCGAATTGGTCTTAGAAGAAACAACCCAGTCATCTGTATTTCCTTTTCGTGGGAGATGGCTAGTTTCAAAATGCTGGCATCCGATGGATTGGAAACCATGCACTTCTTTGCCATATTTATATGAATCCAGATGATATTCAAATGAAGGATACATTGTATTATGCTTATGATGAAAGTTTCATGAAAGATGGAGAAGAGCCACATTCAAAAAGTACTTCTCAAGACAAATCTCGAGGAAGTGATAATTGTGATTCCGATGACGGGTCTTCCAGTAGTAACAGTTTCGTAATAAAACCAGTGAGTGTTTCAGAGTCGGTTTTTGCTGACTCGAATGTCATTCCTCGAGGATAATTTCGTGGTGTTCTATTTTTCTCCATTTCATTCATTGCGTTTTTACGTGTTTTTGTATATGTCGTTGAAGTGGTGCCAAAGTATATGCTGTTCTTTGTGTTGATAAAATATGAATTTAACTTGTTGAAGTAGTTTGTTCAGCTATCAATTGATGTCTTTGGAAGACGGCATATACTTGTAGTATATAGACGTGTCTTCAATTATAAATTTATATGCACCTTTAAATGTATACATGTCTACTCCATATATATATATTCGTATATGATACACATGACGTATATCATTTTATACATATATTCATATTTAGAAGATATTAATAGCCATTTAATATATATATATAGCCACGGTAAAGTTTCAAAACATGATCAAGATCTGTTTGAGGATACAAATAAAATTCTCTTGTGGTACCAAGTATACTATAGATAAAAATATTTTATTTGGTTAAGTGTATGGGGTGAAAAATTTTAGAATCGAATCAATAATTTTACATGTTTTGGAACCAGTAAACAGTAGAGTAGGAAAATGAAGTGTAATTTGAACTAATACGACACCTTCCATATCTGACCTGCCCAACGTCCGTAGTTCAGGCAAAGCATTCCAAGTTAAGGTGAATACATCCT
Organism: Odonthalia washingtoniensis; assembly: GCA_032358235.1. Lineage (NCBI taxonomy): Eukaryota > Rhodophyta > Florideophyceae > Ceramiales > Rhodomelaceae > Odonthalia > Odonthalia washingtoniensis. Next base: position 6,738 of record JAULBU010039840.1, on the reverse strand, counting down.
AATCAAAGATTGTAGCAGAGGAGACATGGATACAATGGATATTTGCTTTAGATACCTGAAATTTTGAAGCGAATGGACCATTTTATACATCCCATTTCGTTGTCGGAATGGAAATTTTTTTTGAAATTCGTGAAACTTACTTTCATTCTGATTAGGTGGAATCATTTCGAATTCAGAATATGACGATGCGTTCATTTTGTTAACTTCTCCATAACCTTCAAAACGTCTATTACAACTACGCCCAGGGAAGAAAAGAAGCAGACACATCTCATCATCAGAATTCCATTGGGCACCTCCCATGACTTTTACAAGTTGAACATCCTTCCTTTGGATTCTGCTTGCAGACATAGAAGTTATATTTTCTTCAGTTTTAATTCCGATTCATTGAATAGTAGTAGATGAATCATCGAACACAACTTGCAAAGGTATTGTAACTGGATTGGCTGTTAAAACAGTTGGAAGTGACGGAACATAGCGGGCGCCAGACCCAACATTTTTGTGAATATCTTTACTTACATGCTTGAAATGAACCAAGCTGCAATTGACGTTGAAATCAATTGGGCATCTACGAAGCAGTGAATGAAAAGGACTATCTCTTTCTTTCAATAATCTAGTGTGCGGTCGAATCATCTTGTGATTCAGCTGATATTTCATATACACCCTTGTTTCCAGTAAGCGCATTTCAGATGCACGTTTTTCTTCAAAATATCCTAATGATTTCATCCTACGCTGAACTTCTACCACCTTGATATGACCTTTATTGAATAGATTATTCAAATGTGATATATCCACTTCATACTTGTTTTAGAAAGATTTCAATTCCTTAGCACTCGGAATGTTTCACATATTTGATACAAGTTTTGTCCTCCACATCTGCATCGCGGGCGTTGTATGCCATTGTAAGTTTATCCCTTTTTCTAGGATTAGTGTGGCCGCTTGTAAACTTACATGTTGTTTCGGAGTCCTTAGGAAAGGAATTACTTTCGGAATAAGCCTGAACAATATTAGAATTGAGAAAGCTGACTTTCCCTTTCTCTGCTTGATATACCCGACCATTTTTATCATATCCTTCTTGAAATTGTACAGATGTTATCGCTCTTATATATTTATTATCTTCGAAAACAGTAATATATCCAGAAACAATTTAGTATTTCCATTGACGCATTCCCCATATGTTCAACAAGATTCCGTACTGTGTCGATATTGTAACAATTCTTACTATTGATTAGAGAGTACACACGTAGAGGTAATAGCAGTTATTGATAAATAAATTTGTTCCAATACATACAGATTTGTTGGAAACGGTGAACAAATTTACGAAACTTTCCCTCGTATCATGTACATTCTATGTATTATAAATATTTCCATATTTGGTGATGCTTGTAATATACGAGAGATTAGTAACGCAATCTGTTAAAAATTATTTGATGGAAGTTACGTGCGAAGATGTGAATCTACGATATGGAAGCAGAGTATGAGAAAAACCAACGGTCGCGCAGAAGTCGAGATGGGACAAAAAGACGACATTGAAAATTCAACCATGGGTTGAGAAATAATATAGCTAAGTTATAGATAAAATTAACCGAAACATAAACGATAATGTTCATAAAAATTAAATGTATTTCTATATTTTAATATAGCAATTGATTCAATTATTTTGAACTTTATTCTGTATTCATTATAAAAATAGTTTTCTTCTATGCAATTGGTTCTTAGTAAATTCTGTAGAAGTTAATTCCTTGAATGATTTACCATAAATTTTCCCCAAGTAACGGCTTTATGTATCTCTAAACTGTTCCTGTTAACCGCAAGAGTAGCTACGTTTAACTTTACTACTTCTCAAACATCATCAACCATCATCAGGACAATCTTCAATTCCCCAAAAAGGATAATAATCAGTTTTATTTTACGTTACAGAAGTACTATGAGTGGGAGAAGAAAAACTCGGTATCAACCTTCAATCAAAAGGAGTGTATCAACAAGATGAAAGCGATCTGTTCGTACAGGAGAGGAAGTCAAAGAACATGGTTTAGTAACTAGAAAAACAAGAAGTGATACGCGTGTGGGATGTGAAAGAGAGAAGTCAACTCGATATGTACGAGATATCAGAACGCCTACTAGTGAAGAGGAAATGCGGCCAAGTGCGAAGATAAGTTCTACTTCAAATAAGAATACAACTAAAAATGTTGTATCGGAAGGGACAAGTACGTATCCTGAAAGGATGGAAAACTTTGATGGTTAAATTGATAATGCAAGCGTTAGGCGGGTCAAAAAACCGCGACAGCTACTTCAAAGGGTGCGAGAAACTTCTACATCTTCTGTTGCTGATAATAATTAGGGTTCTGAACTTTTTTTGGAGAAACGTGATAATTGTAGTAGTCATGATGAAGAAGATTTGGAAATGGAACCTGTAACTAAGAGAGCTCTATGGGATGAAAGATAGTTGGAAATAGAGCCTGTACCTGAGATTTCTCAACTTGAAAGGCAACCATTTCCAAATAGGACAAGGTCAGTACGAAGATCTAGTGTCCTAAATATGAACGAACGTTGACATTCAACGAGCGTCTTGAATGAATTTCATTATAGGTGGCCGCCAATTAATATCAATTCCAATAGCGTAGCAGATTCATTAGGTGAGGGCAGTCCTATTCAGAAACGACGTACATATGGTCATTACTTCAACAGTATAAAGGATTGTCTAACGCATGTCGAGAAACAAGGTACTGAAATTTTTAAATTATTGAAATGTGGTAATTTTCAATGCGAACGCAACAATGACAATAGAACTGTGGATCGACATATACCCAAGAAAAAGTTCGAAACCGTCATGGTACAGCGTTTGAGTTATCTGAGCAGGGTATTCTGTGAAGTTTCTTACATTCTTAGCATTTCAAATGTCGTTTTCCGTACCGTAATAAATAAGAGGGTACGCAATGTAGTACCCATTATGTCTTTCCTTCTTCTGGTCAAGATATTTAAATTCTTGTTTTTCCTGCGGAGAAGGGAATTAAGTATCATGAAGATGAAGGGCCGGAGGCATGTGTGTTCAAACATGCCATTATTTTACACTTTATACGAAACGCACATGAAAATAAGCTTGGATTTGTTCCTGATTCTTCTTATTCATCCTTCATCCGCTGGCAATTGTGATAATAGCCATCCATTCTGGTTACAAGTAGTAAGAACGGACGGAGACACAGAAAATAAGGTGTGATATTTTGAAGAAGAACAGATTAAGAAAGTTTATGAATGAAGAGAAGAAATTCCAGGTTTACCTGAATTAAAAAATTCTAAAAGACGATCCCTTGTTGCAAGTGAGGAGATAGAAACTACGTCTGAAGATGATGTTCAATTTGTGTCCTGGTGGATGCATGGAAAATTGACGCAGTTACTCCACCGTACAAGACTTACAGCGCCATTTATATTGTACGAAGACATAGCATGTGATTTTCTGCCTTGGGATAGCATGAAAACCATGGGTGATGTATCGAAGGAGTCACTAACCTTATAGTGGCGTGCACAACGTTTGTCTAAACGTGTCAAGTTGGCAGATATTCCAATTACAAATTGTGACTGCGACGATGCGTCCGCAGACGACTACAACAAAAAGCTTTATGAAAAATTTGTTACGGAAAGAACTGAACTTCAAATATACGTGGAGCACGATGTTGTTGTCAACGACAATGTATTAGTCAATGGCACTAGACAAAGAATGGGAACAGAGGTAAGAAAATGGAAACTTCTCTCAAGTTTGATGGATGCTGCTGCCCATTATCTACGTGGTGTTAGTGGGTTCCATCGAAAAGGAAGTATTATCCAAACTTAGAAATTCAATTAGTTTTCAATTACGTCAATTTATCTTATTGCGTTAGGATTAAGGGATGTTTTTGACAACATGTCAGATGTTAAGGTATTACCGGCAAATCAAGATGACTCTGTGCCAAGATCTTGGACTTTGGATGAGCACAAAATATTGGCAGATATGTTTGATGCATTAATTCCGAAAGAAGAAGATCGCTCTAGTGCCTTGTGTCGTGAAGTATGTGCATTATCACTGCATAACTATAACGCCTGTCATATAAACGAGGAAACACCATTCAAAATGGACAGAAACGGAAGTGTGGGCTCCGGAAGGTATGGAAATAGTGCTGCGAACGCCATTTTAGATGATCACATTATTTTCAGTGATGAGGATGATGAGGAAAATGATGAGGAATTACGTGGTGATGTAGTTACTAGACATGTTGGTCTACTACCAAGTAGCAGGGTACGACATGATGAAATTGACCTTACCGTAAGTGAACCCCTCGTAGAGTATGAGGAATTTGATGACGAAAACTCTGATTTGGCGTGCGCTACAGGTAGTTATGAATCTTGAAGAGATTTTTAACGTAATGAGGAATAAGGGTACTAGTTGAAAAAGCTACAGTATCAGAATTCTGATAGTAGGTTACGAAGTAACCTACTATCCAGGTACCAAGATCTGTGTCATCATTTCGTACTTATTTTTAGTCTATCAATAATGCAATTATAATCAAGTCTGACAGAGTGAAAAAGTATTAAATGTTGATAAATGTTGATACTTTTTAAAATAATGATATTTTTGTCGTTGCCATCCTGTCTTGGAGTTTTTAAATTTAGAGTATTTTTGATCTTTAATACAACCCATCTAAAGATAGATATAAATTGTATGTAATATCTGCATGGGAAGGGCAAGGACTGGCCATTGCGAACTTCGGATCCCACTACGTAGTAAACTACAGTAAAATAATTATATCTTATTAATGATTTACATTGTGTGTCTTCATATTATTATAATGAAAAATAAGAACATAATTTTTATTTTTCATTATAATAATATGAAGACACGCAATGTAAATCATATGAATATGATTCTTATTTTTTTTTATAAAAATATGGAAACACAAAATGTACATCATTATTAAGATGAGAAATGGGAGATGTGTTGTCCCAAGGGCAAGGCTTTTCATCTTCTCTCTTCCGCAGTCACTCGGGTAACAGTTAATTGTTCCCCAATACTTCAAGTAATAGTTCAGCACACCGCAAATAATGAATTTATCTTCACGCACAACAGCAACTGCTGTAGAACTACAATCACAACCAATGATGGCGACTTGAATACATACTCAACGTACAGATCCAATTTCTAACATTTCTGCTGCTCGCTTCACATCATCAAACCGAGAGAAGATATTAATACCGATCCCTAGTTTGTAAAAATTACGGGATCGGTCTACAAACAATATAAATCATCAAATATGCATTTCAGACTCTGTGGTAAAGATGATTGGAATACCACACGAGTACCAATGGGATATATGACTTAAAATAGGTTCGTTGTGAACAGTACGAATCGACGGTTTGATATGCAGCGTTTCGTGGACTTGGAAATTGAGGAAAGTGCAGAAGCGGCTCATAACCGTTGATCATATTTTTCCAATACACACCAATGGTTCCGAATACCGTCCTCACTGCAATGTGACTGCACTTTTGCAAGAAATGAGTTTGGGGCATATTATCTGGAAGAAATGGACCTATTCTTAAAGAAAGCGTCTACTAAAAATTGGGAAACTTGCTTCGGAATGAACTAAATTCCATTAATATCGTGCAGAGATGAACTGTAAAGTCGTTTGTGGAATGGTTTTGGCCACATCACAAATTTCTTCTTGGAGCAGACGTTAACGGAAACGTATGCTTTATTGATGCTATTTGACTCATTTGACACAATAATGGTTCCCGTCAATGTACCGTACCTCAAAACTATATATCCTACCACACCTAATTGGTTTAATCATTTCTATTTTACGCCTTTTATTCCAGTACCCATTCCACTATGTGTATTCTACTATCACAGTCATATGAGGACTACAGATGTAGAACAAAAGCTGTTTTGGGATCTTGCAATTGGAGCATGCTGCATTGTTTTCAGCATGCTGGTGGTCGGAAGCAGCCAGCGGACATCGTGCCTGGATACTACCAGACAGTACAGTAACATGGATGCGAGAAAGGTTGAATTATCTTCCAATTCAGGCTGTAAGAAAAATCGAATACAACATCATGGAAAACTTCGACGCGTACGCGATGTCAATTTCAATTAGGTTGCTGATAGAATATACGATGCTAGTCTTGTGGAGGAGAGGGACATAAACACTGCTTTGTTTAATGACTTGAAATTTCCAGATCAACACTTTGTATGGTGTCACCTTAGTACAGCATATGTTGACACATCTATTGAAGGCGGACGCATCTTATGCCCTGCTCTGGGGGTCGTTTGAATTTAGTCGACTCTGCAAGAATCCTGTCAAGACTTACCATTGTTACCCTAATTTGGAGGATAGCAGTATTATACCAGATGCTTCTCTTCATGGTGGTAATGACCTTCGCCGTCGCTATGATGATCAAATAAATGGAATGGCTGAAAATATCGACAATTTTCGTCCGCATCAACGTCATTGTTTTGATAATTATAGATGGTAGTAATAAATGATGATTTCAACCTCGTTACTACACACCACTGCCCAAGTTAAAACCCCCATACGGGATATAGTACGACCATTTTGAAAGAAAAGAGATATGCATACACATGTACGATAAATAAAATGTGGCTTAAACATGCCACAAATTAGAATGTAAAGCGACATCATTGTGATGACAACGCATTTGCACGTGTGTTAACATCAGGGAGAAGGAATGGGAAAGAAATGATAACGAGTTTCT
>JAULBU010039829.1:0-14706 GCA_032358235.1 Odonthalia washingtoniensis | reverse complement strand
TGAGGTGTATGTTAGCGATACTGCGGCTACCGGAGACGCAGATGGACCCTTCCGTTCATACTGACTAGTATCGTTACAGGGTGTCAGGTAGAAGGTCACGTTGATCCCCCTATTCGGATCTGGTTCACAGCCGGGTCAATCTGATACACGCGGTATCGCGTGGGGATTGATTTGCCTCCCACAGTCGGAATTACTCGATTTAGTGACGTTTTGTGGATGAGTCTCCTCTCTGCGGGGTTTTGCCTTACTGATTAGGTGCGACGGGTGGTCTGTTGGTTTCAGTAATTCTGTTATGGTTAAGATTATGTCTACCTTCTTTATTATTACTTCATTGTATTCACGGTGATAGATAAATACTCCTTTTGAATACGAAATAGCTAAGTAAAGATAAACGTGTGGAAAATTGAATGAGTTCTAATCTGAATAATTAGAAGTAGTGCGCCCGCGTGTTAAATGACACAAGGTGAATCCGACTAAGTAGAAGTAATGCCCCCACGTGTTGAATGCACACGTGGTGGACTGGACTGAACGTACCTTCGGCTTACATCACTGTATAGGTAGTGTCTTTCCAGGAGAGGGATACTGGTTCTGCATGATGTGCTGTACTGAGTCTTGTATTCCTCCAGAACTCGTTAATTGCATATTTTGGCACCTTCTACTGTAGTGTGTATGGTGTAATAATTACAGATCATTTTGTTAATTGGTGTCCCATTCCTGGTGTCGATCCTTCCTCGTCTTTCTACCGGTCGCGTATGCGTTTCTTCCTTCGCACCATTATGTGGACTTTTTGGGAACACCTTATTTTGCATGTCATCCCCTCCATCTTCTTGTCTCTTCATCGTATAGTCGTCATCTTCGTCGACGTCCCTTCATCTTCTTCAACCCAATGGTGTCCGTCGTTTTGATTCCTGCCATCCACTCATCCTTCTCCCCATTGGCATTTTCGCCACTTCCATTAATCACAGTCCTTGTTGTCCTTCCCCCTTTTCTCAAGGCATCCCATCATTCCTTACTCCTGCTGCCTCGACCGTCATCCCAAAATCTCGTCTCTTCCTCTGCATCACCAAACCTCAACCGTCCTCCAAACATTTTAGTTTCATCGTTATCATCCTCAATCTTTCATTACCCTGCATCATCATCACCCTCTAATCTGCTTCCAACATCATCACCCTCTTCATCCTTTAACATACATCCCAACACCTCGACCTTTTCATCCTCATCTTACATCCCAACATTCATCAACCTCTATCTTCCTCGACTTGCATCATCAACATTATTTAACCACTATCTTCCTCAACTTACACCCCAACATCGTCAACCTCTTCTTCCTCAAATTATAACATTTCAACATCATCAACCTCTTCTTACAACTTTCCAACATCGTCAACCCCTTCACCCTCGACCTCAATCTGCCGTCCTCCTCTTGTCAGTTTGTATCTCACAAACTGGTTCTTGTGCTCGAATCGAAGATGCGATTCGACAAAAAATGTTTCTGATTTCGGTACTTTTTTAAGTGAAAAAATATACATTTTCAAATAGATCCCTTTCAATAAAGATCTTAATTGGCTGCATCATGCATATGATGATTAACACAAATCAAATGTACAAATTCAAGTAATGTAAACACAACAGTTGGAATCTGTTGCTTACCGTATAAGAATTATATACATAAAAACTCATCATGGTAATTTTGTAGTTATCGTTATTACCAATACGTAATTAAAAAGATGCACTGTTAAGTAGGTATTAAATCAGATGCACTAATATTGCTTTCTAATACTTTTATTGAATGCAACGCAAGTATCAAACACAAAGAAGGTGTTGAAAATAGTATTTATTTATTATTATCTAACAAAATACCTGTTGGAACAACACACGCGTAAACAACTAAATTGAAAAATTGGTTCGTTCACATTTACATACGACAACAACAAGACATTTCATTCTTCACTTCACTTTCTTTCCAGACACCTTCTCACAATTTTAGCTGTTATCTTCTTACAGTCTCCATGGGATAGAACTTGCGATGAAAATAATCTTGAATCGAATTCACGGTCTCGGATAATGGTAATCACTTCCTGAAACTCCTTCTTTCGGATAATGGTAATCACTTCCTGAAACTCCTTCTTTCCAACAAGGGACTCTAAAATACTTAACGATACAACCAACGACTTGGTCAACACACCCGATTTGGTCTCGTACGTTTCCTCTCCCAGATCAATTGCTGACAATGAACATGCCCCATCTTCTTCATATTTACTTACAATCCTTTTTCGTGCACAATTGTTTCCTTCTATATCTTCCATTAAAATGCCAGGGGTTTCTTTTGAACCGTTCTATTCAAACAGATAATTGTGGTCCGGAAAATTTCATGTAAACAAGAAATATGTTTATAGGTAATGATAATATATAATAATGAAGAAGAGAACAATTACTAATTGTCATTATCTAGTAGATAATGACCTCTCTTATATTTCAAAAATCAGCTGGTATTACAGAGGCAGTATTACAAATATTTTTTATTTTTTATTTTTTTCCACATGTTAGAAAATCAGCAGGGCTTTTCTGTTCGAAGTGATAGAACGCAACGCGTATTTTACTCGACGGTGACAAAAGGTTTGTTTTCTTTCTTATTTTGGTTCGTTTTTCATAGAAACATCCCCATTTCATATTATTTGATATTCTTTTTACTAACCTGTTGTTTATTTATTATAATTCGTTATAAAACCCCCGTTTAATAACAGGTTTCGTTGGTTATTTGGTGGATCTCATTCTTTTCTTTGTTATAGTTTACTTTTCCTGTCTCTTTTCCCTCTTCATTGTATTTTTTACCGTTGTGTTTTTATCGTTATTGCACCGTTTTGTGCTATTTTTCATTGCTGTATAGCATGATATTATTACTATTAAAAATGTATAGCATGTAGTCTTTAATTGGTATACATGCATTGCAATGTATATTACACATATTTTGTATATCAAATCTCATATAGCATCACAATATTTCTATATTACACCGAAGAAACAGAATAATAGATGTAGTTTACATGCAATTTTACATTCAATACATGAAAACATCTTGAAAGTACTATCCACCGAAAACTTCATTTTTCGTAGATTTTTATGAAGTATTCATTCAAATTTCTCATGCAAAATATGTAGTTCCGGGCTTAGATTACATCCATAAATTATTTCAGCAAATGTAGATATTTTTGCATGGGCCATCCATTTGTTTTTTCAAAACGTGGAAGATGGCCCGGACTGTTCTTTTCATTTATTTTCCACTGTCCGTAACTAATTTTGTATGCCACATTCACATCACATACACTGTGTGTATGCCCAGGTAAATGCCCCGTCCATTTTGTTTTCAAAACGCGTATCTTTTTCATGTAGCTACCGTCCGTAACCATGCACACGCTGTATAATTGTGGAGTAAACTACAAAATCCCCCAAAAGTTCAATTAAGTAGTTCCTGGTACATCTACCCAAAATCTACACCGTTTGAACGTAGGAATTCCAGTCCCGGAAACACAGACGATGGCAGCAATTAGGCGTTGAATGAGGGATGGAGATGTGGTCGTTGAAGCACTGGATTGAGACTGATGTGTCGGTGTAGTATTTGTGCTATTGTTTGTTTGTTTGTTTTTTAATTGGTCCAAAGTTTTGGGGATGTTGGTAAGCATGGAGGATGAGGCGGGAGAATTAGGAGGAAGTCGGTAAGATTTATGGATGGATAGGGCAGACGCATAAGCTATTTTATTTTGAGGTGGTATAAGTGTATAAAAGTTCATATACCATTGTGCGATGGGAATGGGCACAGGAATACGCTTTAAGATATTTTTGAGCATGAGAAATGCATGTTTCGCAGTAAAGGTGACTGAAGTTTTGGGCTTTGTAAGTTCTTGCATGGAAATTAAGGTATTTGAAATTCTATGCGTTGTTATGGCCTGAATAGTGATGGTATAGGTAGTGGTGGGTGATGTAATAATACCAGAGTATGTAATTTTGTGTTGGTGAATTAGTCGCAGTTATTGAGTATTGGGGGTTTGTCAGGGTCGCATGTTGGGACCTGGTTTTGGGATGTGAGTGGGATGGGCGGCACTATCAAGAATTAACTTACCTTGATTGATGACTTCTCCGTCGGAGCTGTATGGTGGTAATGGTCCATCGCCATTATTTTCGGGAACTCATGGTGATGTTCATGTGAAGTCATGCTTCTTGCATTTGCTCCAGTGTTATGGATTTTTGTTCTGGATGATGTATGTTGTCAATTGATGGGTTGTTTTGAGCGTCGATGAATGGAAGGAGTGGGTTCATTTGGTTGTAATTAGTTCCAAGTGGATTAGATGGGTCACTCCATTCTTGGTCTGTGTGGTTGAATGTACGTCCAAATTTGTAGGCGTGAAAATGGCAGAATTCAGTTGGAACTCTACGGTTATTGTTGGTGTAGTTACGAGACGTAGGAGGTTAGTGATGATTGGCAATGGTGAATGACGACGAAAATGATGGCGCGATGTTGGCGGTAAATTTTTCATTTTGTTCGAGGGACTCTGCAGTTGTATTTAGTTCTTGGATGCTTTTCGACATATGTAGGAGCCAGAATGGTATGATTTATGCATAGATAGGATCGTTGAGGAGTCCTTTGATTATAAATTTGATGGATGTTTGTTCATTTTCGATATTAGGGTATCGTGCGACAGACATCTGTCCACGTATTTTCATGTGTGCATCAATGTAGTCTTGGGAATTGCCGTAATTACCAATTATGGTATTTTCTGCCTTTGTTTCCAGTATGCCGTGGTTCGCCATGGAACGCCGTTCCAGTCTCTGCTGGACACGGTTCATGATGAGACAGGGTTTGTGGGGGGGGGGCCTAGCGTAAGGATGGATGAAGATTCTACTTTGGGGAGGGAAGAGATGATTACGCTGGTAAGTGTGTTAATTGAGCGGTGATGGAGTGTATCAAAGGTGTAGTTAATGTTCTTGATTTGACGTGCAATTTGTAGTATATCTGTTTCACATTGTATTGCTATAATCCAAGGAATGATGTTATCAGGATCCAATTACGGGATTGTGGGATTATGTGTTGGGAGTCACGGTTGTGGGGGTGGCCATAGTGGAAAAAGTGAAAAGGTGCTGACATATAAATGGTTATTGTGTTCGGCACTTTCGGTGCGTGGTTCGGCACAATCGGTACGTGTTTGGTACAGTTGGAGGTGGTTTCAGCACGATCGGTGCGGAGTTCAGCATAGTCGGTGCGAGGTTTGGCACAATCGGTGCGGGTTTTTTGCACAGTCGGGTGTGAAGTTCGGTAAAATTGGTGCGGGATTCGGCACAGTCGGTGAGTAGTTTAACACAGTTGGTGCGGGGGATTAGGGGGTATAGATGGAAATAATGGCCTTTTCTTTGGAAGTTGTCAGTGGTAGTAATATAGGCCCATAACCTGTGATGTGTGAAAATCAATGACTGGAAAGGAACCTCATGATGAGATACTTTCGGTTGACAAGCACTTTTGTAAACATTAATCTGAAAAAATTGGAAATGTGTAACGTGTCACATAGTAGTGTATGTGATATACGTGGCTATGAGAGGGAAGATATCACTTGAATAGGACATTTTGATAGCTTACACTCTATCTAACATGGTTACTGTTGGCTCCGTGTCTCCCGCGCACTGCAATGTAAGTTCTTTTTTCCACGTAGCTTGCCGACTATTTAAGTCACATATCTCAACTGATTTAGTTCGCTACTCCTCTAATTCCATTAAGCACTGTTCAACGAGAAGATTCTGTGGTTCGGCAGCTCTAACTTACTTGTCGATGCTGCACGGTTAAGCGTTCCGTGCATGATTGGTTTCATTTGGTGAGTACTTCGGTAATGTTTGCAAACCCCTGAATTTGGCGTAGAGTATCCAAATCGCAAGACTTAAACGAGTCTCCAAGTCTATATACTGTTTGGCGGAGACGTTATTCGCGCCATTCGTGGAGGGTCGTTATGGTATCATACAGCCTTTATTGTCCACGTTTAACACGTGCAGTATGTTTTCCGTGCCATTCGTCAGAGATTTCAGAGCCATATTTAAATTATAAACTCGATCATCCGCATCTGTGCAACATGAATGATGATAATATCTCTGCACCATATGATCTGTAGCTGACTCTCCGTTGTTTTGAGCTCTCTAAATCCGCAATATGATACAATTTGCCGTTGTTGCGTGAGATATACTACAAGCCTGTTATTATTTCGTTTTGTCCGTACTGTTTGATACTACCGATGTTTAACGCTGCGTCGGAAATTGACACAATAGCAACATACTTCACGTCTTCTTGAGGTTTCGGAAAATTTCAAAAGCGGTTTCAAGTCTCTCATTTCCTTCAGAGTTTTGTTCTCTCACATAGGTCATGTACTCGTAGTTGTGGAAATTTTTGCTGCAATGCCAACCCAATGTATTAGGTTGGGTCGGGATTGAAGCATCGGAGCCCTACAGCAAGCGGCTTAGTAAGCCGGTGGGGCTCCGATCCCAGCCCATATCACACCGCCAGTCAATGATCCAGAAGAAACCATCTCCGCTTTTTTGGCCCAGTCATCTTGTTCCGTGCGTCTGGATGTACTCATGTAAATAGACCGTAGCGATTCGAGGTACTTGTGCATAAAAATATCTATCTTCCCTGTGTTTGATTGTGATATATGACAGTCGTTAAATTTGAAAGCGTCGCCCGAAATTATTTTGCTGACTTCGAAAAGTTTCTGTATTAATTTCCACTGAAATCGTTTCATAGTATATGGTTGACCCCCATGAGAACGTAGTCCGTTATCTTCGTAATAATCATGATAATAATAATAATAATACTTCTCCGTTCATTTTAGTGAACGTCTGGCTTACCTTGAACACCGTTTGAAACCCTACCTCGTTTAGAAACCACTCCTCAATCACTTTTTCCCACTGTCTCACGGATTCGGTGATACCGTGCGGCATGAGGGCGAGGAGCCATATTGTACCGCGTGTATGCGGGATGTATGAAGAAGGGGTGGAATTTATGTCTGTGATGCCAATGCAAGAGTTCAGAATTACAATTAGGCTGATCAAGCCGGATGATGTCAAATTGAGATGTGGGTCAGTACTTCCTCAAGTCCTCTTTCATTATGTCTCTATTTTCGTGAGGACAGAGACGAGATTTCAGACGTCTGGTAACATCTTCCTCTTTCTTTACTTGTGCACAAACTGTTCACTGATGATGTTTTCAGAGCGTGGGACATCATCCTCTGGGACAACAGTATACAATTTTGACCATTTGAAGTTAACATCCTTCATCATTACATTCTGCAAACTTCAGGGTGGTGAAAACCCAAATCTTTTCTTTTTTCACATGCTAGTTTCAGATCACGGAAGGAATATATTCCAGAACCTTCTTCTCGTCAGACATAAGCAAATATCCGCTTACGGATTCTTCCACCGGTGTTCTGCCGATGTCATGATCTGAAGAGCCGGGAAATTTTCTGAATATCATACTCTGTACTAGAGTTTTCGGCGAACAAACGATTTAATCGACGCCCTATCTAATTACGTCATATATGAGAGTTATGTCGTTGTTATTAATTGCAGTCGGCGGGTCATTCACGTACTTGTCGGGAGTTATGGAAGGATGCTAGATAGTAGCTTGGTTCGCCTCTGATTCTTCAGAGAATCTATATCGGCGTCTGTGTTAATATTGACGCCCTATTGATCGACCAGTGTATCTTCCAGTGTCTTCTACATCAACTCAGCGTCGTGTAATCCTCTAGGTGCTGGACGAATGTCCTCATAAGCTATCATGAGGGTGGTTTATTTCTGTGATCGCCGGAATTTCACGAGGTGCGTACCGGCTTCGACTACGGTTGCTGATGATATACATCTAACGGGTTCTGTATGCTTTGAGATTTTGTATAGAACCCACACAGGACTATCACGTTCCAGGTGATTCGCCCTGAATGTGTTCGGGCATCGTGATTGTAGTATATTTTGTATTTCCCGATTTGCCGCGATTTAGATGTGGGCTTTCAACATCTCCTCAAGTTATATGATGGATGGAACCCCCAAAACCGATGGCGAATAATCCCTAGCCAATTAAAAGGCGCAGATTGTAGAGGAGCCATGAAAGAGGTTTGTCATGAACGAAGTCCGTGTCACTAGCGTTGCCGCTGATGTCGTAGTTTTTTGCGCGCTATACATTGTATGACAGCTTTTAATAAACAATTTTTATACTCGATTTTCGAGTTTTTGGATGATGATCGTGATGGTTTGGCATGTAAATTGATTGCATGGGCCATAAAAACCTCCCCAAGAAACCCTTACAAATTGTGGATCCGCACTAAATGCCACGGGTGCGCCGTGGTGATAGATTCAACCTCGATTAGATTCATCATAACAACCACATTGTGACTACTTGAAATCACTCTCTCGCCGTATCTCGTCCCCGTATGTATGATGTTTAATAATTCATATCTCTCGCCACTGATATCTACAGTCTCAAAATATGCCTGCATTTTGTACTTGAACGCCGTGTTAGCATGTGAGATGGATATTTCGGCTAGATTTTGAGGGGTGTGACATATTATGTCACACCTCTGATATACTTACAGGAGGTTTCGAGTTCCACTGTAAGCATATCGACTTCTGAAATTTGTCGCTTCATTTAAGCAGCTGATGTGCGTGCGTGAAGTGGTGAATACGCTTGTTCATATTCCGATCTGACCCTCTCGCCGTTGACATCAGGCTGTAGATAGTCGATCCGGTATGAGGTAGGATCTCGAATCAGATTATGTCGTTTCCATCAGGGTCTGGCTCAACGTACGTGTAGAATTCCCTCATGGCGTCATCACGCGGTCCTTTAAATCAGATAAATGGTGGTGACGCCAAGTAATCGGTATCAACGTACCTTTTGACGTCGAACCCGATAATCAGTGGTGACTTACCTTGTACGAGGTCGAATATAAAGGTTGTTGGTCGCCATTTTTTGTTTGACAAGTTACGATCCCAATAACGCACAGTTGGTCGTGCACCTGCGCACTCCGTTCCTCATCCGTGCAGATATTCGGACTGTGGTGAGGTAGTCTTCAGTGTGATTCCAAGTATGTCGCAAATACTTGTTGCATTAAATAAACCTCCTGTAGAGGTCGGTAATCGTTCATCCAAAATGGGATTGAGGTTAAATGAAAGCTTCACTGGCCTCGTTGCTGAAAAACGAAGCGACGTTGTGTGTATTTTTGACATTTTTCCATACGTAGAATTGTTCGTAATCGTACGTCCGCAATTTTTCATCTGGTTTGCTGTTATGTCTCTCATAGTCTCGCCATATTTGTTACATTTTTTTGCTACATCTAGGATTCTGTCTCCACCAGTGTTCGGGATTCTCCCATATTTTACTGTTTCCCGCGCGTACTTTCTTCACCACTATGTCTCCGATTATATTAGGCGGGGCGGTACCTGAAACCCGTTTCTCAAGAATTGATCTGTAGATTTTCTAGCGAAGTGTGAAATCGTTAGTGATAGAAACTTGAGCTCGTAATGTAGACGTATCTTTGATTTAGAAAGATGTATGTTCGTTGGTACTTAGTTTATCTTGGGATTTATAGACATCAGAGATATCCGTGGGTCATCTTGCATTGCAGCATATGACATGCGCCCCGGGTGAAGATAAAACAGAACAAGACCTGGTGGTTGGTTTCATATAATACATCTCGTTATCTACAATATCCATAATTGTTAGTGATAAAAAAATGTAGAACAGGAATAAAGATTGCATAAAATACCAGAAATGTACACATCCTTCCGAATATTATTGTAAAACGTGCGAAAGTTGGACAACCTGTGTTCCACGAAGGAATGGTCAGGGTCCCAGACATTTTCTGGTTCCTATGTTACTCTCAATTGGCCATTTGAAAATTTTCAATGGTTTTTCAAGCGTGTGATCCATATATGGATCCTAGCTCTATTTTCTCCAAAAATCTTTACCCCAATTTTCTTATGTTCGTGACCCCACCGTGTCGCACATAAATTATCAATGTATGTAAAACGTTTCCAACCATTAATACAATCCTCAATTTAACAACATGTAGAGACGGATTGAAATAATATTTAATTTTGAGCAAATAGCAGCCTCAACAATATTGTGTTCCTATATGGATCATTCAAACCAGGTAGTAGGGATATCGCCCTAGTTTTGCCTGCGAAAGATCCAAATGTTTTCCAGAACCACGACATATTGTAAATTAGTGAAGCGAAAGTGTACGTAATGAATCGATATTCTAGATATTTTAGAGATGTTCCACATCGCAGCCAGCTCCATGATGCACTTTTGCTTTCATTATTAACTTTAGAGGTAGAAAACTCAAGGTTTTGGCACGTACCTGGGTGAAAAAATAGTCTAACGTTTTATCTGCATCCTTCACACTATCATGACAAGCACGACTGCAACGGAACTTGTCACACTGGAGGTTGGTGAACATCGCGGTGGAAATTTTGAAGACCTGATTGATGGGGTAGTACACCACAACCGTGGTATCATAAAGGAGCACAACATAATGCAGCAGAAGGCGCAGCGCGTGTACATTGGTTACAGTCGTGGCGAGGGATGCTAATTCCGCGTGAACTCAGTACTTCTCTGCGACGGAACGGTCCTTCGCGTGACAAAGGTATCATGCCAAAACTGTGAGGGTTGCACGATAAGTCCAAGGAAGGTCAAGGCAGCTGTTCTAAAGCATATGACAGACATGGTGGATCGGTGTGTGGTAGCGCGCGGGTTCTATGAGGAAATAATAAGCAACTAAGAGAGATAATAAAGAATGATGCTGGAATTTCTTTGAAGGTGGGACAGGTCATAATGTGATTACTGAACATGTAGGTGGAGTGGAGCAGTATCTGGCGCATTATCGTATCATTCGATAATTCATGAAAGCTGTGTCGGATGCAGATACAAATGTAAGCAACATTGTAGAGGAAAAGTTAAGTTTGGAGACTCAATTTCAGCTCGTGCAGCTGTTCTCTTTGCCCTTAGGGTGTAGAAGTACATTTAAGAACTTTTGAGGAATGGTGTCGGTACTCACGGTACACCTCAAGAGCGCTATATTGGGGAAAGTTTTCACAATGATGGCGTCTGACTCAATCATATGTGAATATCATCTCCTTCGCTGTGGCCCATAGTGAGAACGGTAACACCTGGAGTTGGTTTCTGCCCAATTTTCTTTAACTGTTTCCTAGCGTGAAAAATGTAATGTCACATGGTGCAAAAGAAGAAGAAAGCGAAATTGTAAATGAGTACAAAATAGCACTGCCTTAAACGGAGCAGGTATGCCTGGCACATAATCCAAAAAACCTCAACAAGTCAAATTTGCGTTTCATTGTTGAGGATATGAACGTCCTGTGGTCCATTGTGCGCCCGAGAACACAGCTGTAAAGCGGCTGTCGGAACTTTCAGTCCGAAATAATGAGCACTCTATTTGATTTTCTTAAGGAATTTTTATGACGCTGGTTCTTCCGGTTACCGCCTCTCTCTTTCTTGGTTATACCACTCCTAAATAAATTCGTTCCGCTCTGCTCTGCTTTCTCACCTTCTTTGTAGGAAGGTGAGAAAGTGATAGTATCTTCGGTCTAGTCTCTCGCTTGGAATTTACTCTCACTCCTATTTTCGCTTCTGAATCCTTTCCTTCCTTACTTCTTTATTATGTAGTTATCGAGGTAACTTGGTAAACACCCTCTATCCTACGGATACGTAATAACCGGCTTTCGGATTGTTACTGTTGTTGTGCGGCTTGTCTGTACATGTGGAAATACCTACCCTGGTGTCGCGGTAGGCCCTTTACTTAACTTGGTTATACTATGCCGAACTATACGTGTAAACTACGAACTGACGCCTACTGGGTGGTGTACAATCACCGCCTTTGGTTGTGGGGAGCCACGTGGTGTTAGAGTGGTTTCTTGCACTGTAGGTGTGAGTATACCCGGTTGTGACACGTGTCAGTGTTTGTATCCAATCAATGATAGTAATGTGGATTTTAGGTATACTGTAGAAGAGGATGACACTTGTAAAGAAGTATCCAATCAATTAGAGTGATGTGCATTCTTTAGGTATACTGAAGATATGTATCCAATCAATGCGAGTGATGTGCATTCTCTGGTATACTGTAGGAGTAGGTTGATTGGGATATGCAGTTACCGAGGTTGGAGGTTGATGACTAAACTGGATAGTTACATTATTCTCAGTGAAAGTAATACCGGCGGTAGTTTTTTAAGCTAAAAACGGCAAATAGATTAACTGAATCTAAATCTGAAGTTAATCTAATTCACGTTGAAAAATATTACTTTCACTGGATTTAATCGAATATTTTTAAATAAATTTCACTTATATTAATTCAATTCAGTCATAATCACAATATAGTAACCAAAATCTCAACGAGGCATACACAGTAATGTAATTACTGTACAAAAAAGACCGTTTTGATTACACGCTGATGTAAGTCGACTGTCACTGCCCCAAGTTGAGGATCAAACCTTTCATTTATGACTACCAACAAAACGGAAACGTTACGTCTCCAGATGGAACGTTTGCACCTATTCTCTAAGATGCGTAAATATCCATTTCAGACAGAATAATTCCGTTTAGAGTCTGTTTTTCGAGAATAAAATTACGGTACATAGCATTCTCATGCATAATAATTCCGTTTAGAATCTCTTCCTTCGGTAATCAAACTCACAGGCTCTATAAGAGCTCAAAGGAAATGCCTCCTTATGTCTTTTTAGCTCTGAACAATCAGTCAAACAACACCAACAGAAAAGATGGAATGCATCACCAATCATTGCATCGTTTGAGGGAGCGAAAATACAAAAGAAACAACAGATGCAGCAACTTGAAAACCAACAGGTAATCCAACAATTATTGGAAAAACAAGCCGAACAACAAAAACAGCATCAAAAATTGTAACAACTTCTTACCCAATCC
Source organism: Odonthalia washingtoniensis (assembly GCA_032358235.1). Taxonomy (NCBI): domain Eukaryota; phylum Rhodophyta; class Florideophyceae; order Ceramiales; family Rhodomelaceae; genus Odonthalia; species Odonthalia washingtoniensis. The sequence continues at coordinate 1,736 of JAULBU010039829.1, read as the reverse complement.
AATAACAACCAGCAATCATCAACTGAAAACTCATCCTCACCAGTGAACAATGAGAAAAACAATGCCAATACAAATAATAACGAGGAAAATAATGATATCAATAATAAATTGACAAAACCCATTTTATCATTACTCTCGATGACGGAAAAACTCTAGGATTTGTCGTTGATGAAGAAGTAAAATATGCAGATATGGTTTCGGGGGCAGGGCATTACAATGTTTGTTAGGATAAGAGGAGGAAAGGATGCTTGTTTAGAAGCTTCTTTTCTTTTTCTCAGAATCAAGGTCGAAATTATCCTACACGAAATGTAGCAGATGATATCCCAGGTGTGTCATATCGTACTCAACCTAAAGTATGGATGGATAAAGACGTTTTTCTACAGTGGCTTCACGAGCCTAGAGCGATTTCTAAAGATATTTACGGAAGAACAAAATCAATATTTCTTGACAACTGTGGTGGGCATAATATGAAGGACGGTCATAGAAAACAAATTGAGAATCTCAAGTTGTCGCTTAAATATTTACCTCCGAACTCAACGGATTTGTGCCAACCGTGTGATAGTTTCGTAATACAAAAGATAAAAGAAAGATGGTGTCAGCTGTGGCATTTGAAGAATGCACAATTATTATCATCAGCAGAGTGGCTGGACGGAAAGAATTCTGGGAAACTCCCTAATCCTGGGAAACGATACTTTTTAAATCTTGCATCTCAAGTAGTACGATATGTAAACAACATGAAGGATCGAAATGGGGTTTCGTATGCTAGAAAAGCAATGATAAGATGTGGGTCGGCTTTGGATTTGAATGGCTCTCGGAGAGAAGAGCAATTATTTCCGCACTTTTAAGAAATCATTAAGCACTTCAGAAATCATTTTAATGGGGAACCAGTTCCGGAATTGAATAATTGAAACCTTTCTATTTCTACAATACTGTACTTTTATTGGTGACTGTTAATTACAGCCCTTATTTATTAAAGGCCTTAAATTAACTTAATCTATTTATTTTTCCGTCAATTTTCGAAATTTTTAATTAGATTCACTTGAACTAATTCCACAGTTAAATTAATTTCCTAATGAGACTAATTTCACTAACCAGTGTAGTTAATAAAGTAGACAGGGTGAAGACAGACAGAGACAGACAGGACGCCAAAAGAGGAGTCAAAGAAGGTGGACGTTGGAGATGGAGTGAGGGCAACGCTTACCAAGCGTGGAGCGAACATCGGTATCAATACAGTTGGTATGCAAATGATCGGACGAGCACGAGTAAGTATCTATATCTACTGGGGAGACTTTTGACTGGGTGTATACACCTGGTCGGCCACAATAATAAACTATAGGTTTAATTGTTATATGGTAAAAAGTAAGAGAGAACAAAGAGGGATAATAGGAGAGGTGAAAGAGGTATTCTTACAATGATATAAGAATTCCAAATGCTAATAACAGACAATTTTGGTCCTTGATCGAAAAGCTTATTCAACAAGTGTGGTGGGTTGTGATTTGGTTAATCGGATCGGCGGTGGTTTATAGTGATGAACCAATCACATCATAGTTGCAACTTGTGAAATGATTTTTTCTACCTTGTGTATAAACGATGTATGAAGTGACCAAATTGTTGAGTAATTCAGAATAGCTGTCGATTTCACTTGTCGAAATCGATGAGGTTTCGAATGTTTGAGCGAAAGGACGAGGGAAGGGATAAACTAGGAAGTGATGGGGAGCGTCAAGAGAAATGACGGA